>JAMPIV010003090.1:0-48715 GCA_024509875.1 Oreohelix idahoensis | reverse complement strand
TTTTGATCCCTTAGGATCAAATTTATTAAAGTTCTGTGGTGCCCTAAAGTTATCCACTTGTTTCTTTTTATTACCTGTTACCTCTGCTTGAGCTGCTTGATACCTTTCAGCAACATTTAGCAACTCATCCAGCCTCTCTGCACCTTGTTCCATGAGAAACTTCTCAGGTCTGGAGCCATGGACTCTCTTAATTGCTCTATAAGGACCATTTCCTTAAGATCTTGGGTTTTCCCCAGAGAAGTCCATTTCTCCAAGTATGTCTCTATTCGTGCAGAGAACTGGTGATAGGTTTCACCTGACAGTAGTTTAGCATTCCTAAATTTTTTCCTGTAAAACTCTGCATTCTTTTCATACCTTAACAAAAGAGCCTGCTTTAGCATGTCATAATTTTCCTGATCACCTCTGCTCATTTTTGCAAAAACTTCATAAGCTGCCCCACGAAGTCCCTGAGATAACTTTAAGCTCCACCTTTCTCTCTCTAACCCATACGTGGTAGCTAATAGTTCATACCTATTTATATAGCTCTCAATATCATCGTCTTTCTCAACAAAATGATCTAAATGAA
This sequence comes from Oreohelix idahoensis, assembly GCA_024509875.1. Lineage (NCBI taxonomy): Eukaryota > Metazoa > Mollusca > Gastropoda > Stylommatophora > Oreohelicidae > Oreohelix > Oreohelix idahoensis. Next base: position 48,150 of record JAMPIV010003090.1, on the reverse strand, counting down.
AGTTCATAGCTGAGGTTGAGGCTCCTTGAGTAACCGTAGCATCAGAGGCGAAGGGACTGGCACCATTTTCAGGAGCATGGCCTTGAAACTCAAACTCCCTTAGTCGTAATTCATGTTCCCTTTGTAATCTTTTCTCCTCCTTTTCTGCTTCCCTCTCTGCAGCTAATCTCTTCTCTTTCCTTTCTGCTAATTTCTTCTAATTTTTCTGCAGCTTCTTCTTTCTGCTTCCAATTTCTTAGCCTCTTTGTCAGCCTCAATCTGCAACCTTTCTTAGCTCAGCCTCAATCTGCAACCTCTTAGTCTCAGCCTCTAACTTTCTTTCGGCTTCTTTTTCTAATCTTCTTTCTTCGCGTTCAATAAATTTGTCACATTCCGTAGTGACATAGGCAACCATAACTTGCCCATCTAATCCTAACTCTTTTGCAGTCTGTACAGCAGCAGATCGAAATTTGGCCAGGTCCGCCATTTTCTATCAGGTAACTTAATACAATGTCTAACCAACAATTCAATCTCTAATGGACAACACAGGCACCGTGAGCTCAACCTTATTTAATTCCACCCAAGGATACCTTTTAATTCTTATATTCCCTGAAGTGAATTACCCCCAATATTTTTAATAGTTAAAGATTCAAAATCCCAAGAGCGAGACCCCAATATATGTGGTGAAGTGGGATGTTATAAATATTTATAGGGGACTTAGTGTACTGACTGAGATCAGCTGTGAAGGTATCTATATCTATTAAAAGTAGTGTATTATAGATAACCTTACTTGCTACCACATATCTCTTTATCTCAGTCAGAATTATTCTGGAATAGTGTGATGCTACGTTATGTGTCTAGGGTATGAGTATGGTGAAGTGTAAGTCACAACAACAGACAGATAAACAATTTAATTTAATCCACTACTCTTGACAACACTGTGACACTCACATACATATAACACTCTATGAGAATATCTTAAAGAAGTCACTCGTAACGTTTCAAATAACAATATGTATTCATTACTGGCATGAATGAATATGTGTCCTGATTCAACTACAAGGGAACCAGGAATCACAATCAATTTAAATTACAAGTTATGTACAGAATGTATTTAATATGAATATTGTAGTGACATATATTATTACAAATGTTCTATGTGTGTCAGTTGTGTAGTAGTAAAATGAGGTAATACTGGTTTTGTTTTGTTCAAGCTCTGTTGGTATTTGTCATCATGACTTCAATAGTTTGTCTTTAGGGATCAGTATTGGAGATGTTCACAGTTCCTGATTTTAAGACAAGTAAATTCCCCTCTGAATGGTATTTTTATAAAGTTATTTCAAGATGAGGGGACATAATGTTGAGCTCAGCTGGCCAACTCTGCTTATCTTGAGTGATGGCGGCAGGAGAGGACTCCTCTGCTCGAATTCTCCTCTGGGCTCAGGAGACACCTCACTGATAGCTAAAAAGACCAAGGAGTATGCTGTCCGACTCTGGATTCAGCAAATCTCTGCCCAGGTGCTGCTCAGTACCATCAAGACCACTGTCCCTGAAATCAAGAAGGATGTACCTTCTACTTCATAACTAATTTATATTCTCTTTTACACTGATCACAATACAGCACAAACATTGCGTTCAGAGCGTTAGGCCAACAGTCAGCTTCATTTGAAATACTTTATTCCAGTATTACCCTTCTTAATGGTTACTACGCCTCTGCACTTCCAGCATTATTTCTTTCTAGTCAATCATCCAGGTGTCAGTGTACTGTTTGGCCATTCCATGCCGTTTTACTTCTCTCCGACACCCTCTGTTCAGGCTGGAGCATTTTAGGCTTTACCTCACGTTTGCCACTGAACTACACATATATATACAGGCATAAATCAACAATTCACATTCAATTTTTCATTAAAAGATACTGAATGGTTCAAGCTTACCACAATTTCATGGAAATAAACACAGATACGTTGATTAGCAATGAATTCTGGCACAAACTGGCACAAATTCCGTTCTGCCTATGTTCCAGGCTTTTATTTTAGCAAAAATGTGAGCTGGCTTCAACGTACTGTCGCTTTATCAAGCTTATTTGAATTAGTGGTCTCGAACTAACGCTCCCAAGTGTGTATATCAGCGAGACTGGCCAATGAGCCACGTTTCGACAAGTGTTTGAAAAAAATGTTATCTTTTCCCGTCTCCCCCTAACAACCAAGATAGTATTTATAGCCCGACCAATCGTGGTTAGGCTTTCATTTGTTGCGCTCCAATCAATTTGGAGTTTACATGGTAGGCTATTTATGTAACGTAAGGTTTTTTCAAACACGTTAAAAAAAAATTTTATGAGCAGAAATGATTTTATGCTGTCAGGCACCCCCAATATTTTATTTTGGGTATAATTTATTAATTCCTGGACTATTTGCGTAACGTTTTACATATTATTTGTCAGCAAACCCTAAGGAACCCAAAAATACTAATTTAAAGGAGCTACGTGGCTGCGTTCAAAATATGCAATTTCTTCTATCTCCTGTTTAGAAGATGTGCTGTCTGGGTACTGTTATGTGTTCAAACGTAAACCCATATAATGTTGTCTTTTCTAATAAGAGTCTGTTATGATTTATAAACCTAACTCTGGGAAAGGGTAGTGTATTTTATCACTGTCCGTCTGAAAAAAAATTAGTGCATGTAGACTTACACGCGTGATGGTAGTAATTGTGTATCGCGCGAAGCGGGTTTAGTGTTCGGCTTTCTGCCTCTCCCTTCTCTTTTTATCCCTTTAGTCCATCTGTTCGTTCGTTTTGGTAACGCAGTATAATTAATGTTAGGGTTAATTTAGGTCATTACGCAGTACGTCTCAATGCTTTTCCAAGAAATACAGCACACGTTTCATTGAACGTAGATGACTCAGTTTTTATCCTTCCCATTCTAGAAATTCCTGTGAGACTCCCTGAAATAGAAGCATCATTTTTCTATTTATATCTCTGCCAAGAGTAATCTTGAGCGAAGGTTGATGCCTTTCAACACCCTCATCCTTGTACTCAAAGTTGGGTCATTGAGGGACCACTACTGCACAGCATGGGAGAGAACACCCGCAACTATCATAACACAGGAGCTTAAATGTAAACTATTCTGTCTGTTAGGTTGCAGTTATGCGTAACTTTGTGAAGTACTTCCTGACTTTATACTATTTCTGACAACGCCTATTTGTATTGTTTGAAGTTTTGATAACATTTGATATTGTTTTAACAAGTCTTACAGTAAAAAGTTATGTTCTTTTTTAAAGTGAAGTCAGTCAAGCCAAAAATAAGCCTCATAAATATATAAATAAATATATTTGTTTATAATTAAAAATTCAGACTCTACAACGTATCAAAGTTCATGCACTTGTCAATCGGTTTCCTATTATATGTGATTATTCGGCGTAAGGTAAGGTTACAATACTGTTAAAGGAAATGTTTCGTATCCAAACAAACCGTAGAAAAAATACAATATTTATATCAAACGTATGGGTAGAGCTCTTTTATACCGAAGACAAATAATATGCTAACCATGGGCCATAGTATTTATACAGTCAATCGTCAAGCAGGCGTAATGTTCACAGTATGTGAACATTTTTAGTTTATTTTCGCCAAAAATAAAAATAAAAACACGTGCACAAACAAACAAATGAAACAAAAAGAAAACTGTGTTTCTATTAATAATTACTTTGATAGTAAAGCTTTGATTAGAATATACTATTTATCAGATGTCTCTCAGTATGGAAACTAAATGACAGCTGATAAATAGTTGTCACGAAATACGTTCGTTCTTTTTTATGGTCTCTCTCTTCACTCCTGTATTATTATCTACTACTCCTCTTTGGTGCTACCTGCTCCCAATATTTATTGTTTACGCTTTCATAGTTCAAGCTTTTCTTGTCACATCTTGTTTTAAATTTTCACTCCCTTAATTTTACCTGAGTAACTTTGAATTTGTGCCAAGCGAAGTTGCCACATTGACTTCTCGTTTATCGCCGCCCCAGACGGAGTTAAAGTCTCCACCGAACGACTGACTTATTTTAATCCAGACTTCTTGCCTGGGAAGATACAAGAAAACCATGTTATTCACGATGTTCCAATATGGATGGACAGACGTTATTTGCAGATAAGGCGGCAATTAGCAAATATGCAGACCCAAAATCACGGTCGATGACAATCTTGGTAAAGATTCAAACACGGTCGATGTCAGTCTTGGAGAAGATTATCAGTAATAGATCTATGAAGAAGTGAGTTGTAAACATGATAAATATCCATGGAAGTAACAAGACCTTATTTGATAATGGAGTTTGAAAACAACATCTTATGTTGTCATGTAGAATATTCTACACCAGGGTAATGGGGGAGAAACCCCTACCCTTTTCAGACGACTTGATAATGATTGGTTTGGCATTTGAGATGCTAAGATAGGCGGCTCTTGATTGGACTTCTTGTCCACGAAGCAATATGGACGAATAAGCGAAAATATTCTTTATAACCTAGCGTCTTGTAAGCTTTCTTCACTGACTTTAAATTTCTTCAAATAGAAATCATAGCCAGCCAGAACACAGAATATCAGGAACCAAATATAGGACAGGCCAGAGGACCGGACGTGAACTCTGTGATTATAAGGGAATAGCCCCGGAGAACTCATTTTGAGCCCTAAGTTCTAGGATCCTAGTTCGAATGCTATAAGTTAGACACCTAACTCACCTGAAGAGACAGCATCTTAAATCAGTTGCCCGACAATATTCGGACGTTTTCTGTGCAACAAGTCTGTGTTTAATTCACACGAAAAACTCGGGGCAAGTTATAATATGTATTTTATCATTTCAAATCATGCATTGTTAGTTATAATTTGCTTGTGGATGTACATTGGCTTATGAGGCTGGCAACCTCATGACTGTAAATAACTTCTGTAAATAACTTAACACATGACTCCCCACTAGAATAGATAGTGACTGCTTCGTGCGGGTTTCCTCACATGGAACCAACAGCAGTGGTGGCCCCAGACTCTGTATAGAGCATGGAGTGGATGATGATATTATGGTGTATATATATATATATATATATATATATATATATATATATATATATATATATATATATATATATATATATATATATATTGCAATTGTTGTCTTCCGTTATCCATAAGCACTTTCTTCCGACTCACTGGGGTTAAAGCTTAACACTCAGGGTGGGTAAATTTTTTTCAGGTAGATGGAAGTGGCGGGTGCCTGATACTCACTCATATCAGGGACCCAACACTCAAGAGGCATTTGTTTTCCTTTTAGTTTATGGTACAAGTTGCCGGCAGTCGACGCTAGACACCAGCATTAGACGGGTTTTGGAGATGCTTGACTGAACAATCTAAGCACTTAACTCGGCCTTGTGCAAGAGACGTGCTGCAGCCACAATATCTGATTACTGACAAGAAGTAGAGTCTGAAGCACCTGTGGGAACCAACAGCGGCTGAAGCAGAGCCAACAACCCCCCCCCCCCCCCCCCCCCCAATCCCCAACCAGAAGTTAAGTACCAAAACACATAAGCCAAAGGACATTTCAAATCTTTTCAATAAGTCCACCACAGTTTAAATCATCCGATGATGATCAATATCATATTTTCTTTTTATCAGCAATCTTATTTGTTTTAAATCTTATTAAACTCAAACATGATTATTAAACCTGTTGATTTGTAACTTTAAAGCCATAATTGGATTTTTCACTATTGAGTGAATTGTATGTCTGCACCTGTATGATTCATATTGTGTTAAACACAGAACCATATAGAACTATAAAATTAATAGTTGCTGAATCCCCTTCAGCTGGGGGCTCAAAAACCACGAGTCAAAAATTGCCTCACACAATGGGAGGGAGAATAAAACGTTCATGACGGCTTAGATGTTCTCAGCTGTTGTGCTTGCTTTTCTTTGACACAATATGAGGTCCCCTTAAATAGAAGTATCATTTTTCTATTTATATCTCTGCTAAGAGTAATCTTGAGCGAAGGTTGATACATTTGAATACCCGCAATATTAGACTCTAAGTTTAGCCATCGTTGGACCTTTACTGCGGAGCAGGGGAGATAATTACGTAACAATAGAGCATTCTTACTAAGTCAGAGCATATATAAATACATATTTAAACAACAAGCACAACAAATATTAATTGCAGCACATGTGTATAATTTCAAAACCAAACGAACCAGAGATGGTGAATGATCCATGAAAAGATAGACGGATGGGTAAGAGAGGGGTTAATATAATATAAGACATGAATTAGATGAGGTAAAAATACACAGTCACAAATGTATTGGATTTTCCAGTTTACCCCCTCATATCCGTCCACGCCACCTATACCAATCTAAAGCTAGGCAATTTCAGGACAATGACTCATTAATAAGGCTTTCACAAAGATCTTCCTTTTCATGTGCTGCGTCCTAGCACGATACAAGACCTAACCTTTCCCTTACGCAACTGACTGCATTTCACCCCCTCACACACATATAAAACTGTAAACCATCACACCAGTCGGTTCAATTTGCAGAACGTGTGTGTCATTGTGACGTGTACTGGAAAAGAGCCTACAGTAATCTGACAGCTTATTGTAACCTTATAGCTGCTCTCTGATTTGCTAGCTAAACATGCATTATACCACTGTCTATTTCTGCAACGTACCATTTTGTCCCCGCCTTCTTTTCTGTAAACACGGGCTAACGCAGTGTTTACCATCTTCGTTGACCTGTCAGTCATAACAAAAAACAAATCGCGCTTCGTTTTACCTCGTGCCACTCACGCGAGCTCATCTGTCAATCATATAATAATTGACAGACAGCACGTTAGAGAGAGACACATAACAGACTTCTTTAAAGTTTGCTCATGGGAAATCTAAAAAATCCCCCAATACCCTTTGATCTGGGAACACGGGCATCCTACAAGGAAACCCGCTAGTGAACAGAAAGTCTTTTGATGTCGGCCAAAGCTCCAGACGAGAAACTCTGGAAGACCGAAACGAAGTCTTTTATCTTGAAACACAGGAGCGCGAAATAACGCGTTAGAGATCAAGGAAAATGTAATGATATATATATACTACTGTTTCTATAACCCAACTATCAGTCGTCACTCAGAATTTGAGAAGAATCTAGCGCGCAGCCCTAAACCATTTCCTTTGGATTGTTATAAGTGATTCGTGGAGATTTAATTCTGTATTTTCTGGCAAGAAGAAAATAGTTCTAAGTGTTAGAAGTATTTCACGGTGATAGCATTTAAAGTTAAACACTTATACTTCACTTAGATTTTCTCTTGCTAGTAAGGCGTAATAAATAAAATAACTCGTAGCGATTTTCATAACCAGATATTCAATTAAAATGTTAAACCACACCACCGACGCTACATAGCTGAGACGAGGCGGTAATTTGTGTTTACAGTGAAGACTGTTAACCAGACCGGACTTAGATGCTAAACGACTGATAGTAGGAGGGAAATATATACTGTTTATATTTCATTTTTTTAAAATTATTGTTATTATAGCGTCTATTATTTTTTAAATGTCATACAACAAATTAACAGACACCGACAATTTACTAGAAACTATATGATAGGTAATAATTTGTACGTGGCGCATTGTGAGAACAAAATAATAAATAACACACTGTGCGTGTGACTGCCAGCCGCGAAAAGGGGCGGGAGAGTCTTCATTGACTCAGTCTGTATGTAAGGCAAAAGGGAAAAACACCGTGTATCTTTTAAATTCGTCAGGATTTGACAGAGCGGAGGAGAGACTATCGTGTCCCCGTCTATACATATTTATATTTACATAGAGTGGTAGCATTTTCCCATAAAATGTTTCTTGTATTTTTAGCAGACCTGATCCCAAGTGGACGAACCAGGGTCTTTTCTTTTTCTTTTCAATTTCCATGGTTAAGCGTATACAAGCCGAAGATACTGTATGACTATAAATTATCCTACTGGACTTACAAAATCCAGGATACTATTTTATCAGCCAACAGTTGCGTATACCTGAAACATTATTATTATTTTCCCCAAAACCTGACAGTTGTAATCCTAGGGGAGTACTAAAATATACACTGTGCAGGACTGGCACTCTGACAAAGAGTCGGCCGATAAAAAATCCATCATCATCATTCGTAACAACCAGATTTTTCCAGATTTTCTAGAAGTGTTCCCCTTTCTTAAAACGGTAAACACCAAGGACCCTCACATATTCAATATTTGTAGTAAACCCTATATTTCCAAATAGACGTTCCAGCCGAGCGGGAAACAAGACTGTTTTCCCCGTCCGCCCGCCCTCAACACTGCAAGAGTTGTCGCAACGAAATTATTCAGTTGTAGTTCCTGTATCAAGAATCACATTCCCCTGTGCACACATTTGAGGAACAGTGCTAGTTTTTTTTTTTTTAGAAAAGTGAAGACAACCCTTTAGGATTTATATTATTTCCAGGATTCATCGTGGACCTTAACTTATTCGGCGTTCACCTCATTAGTTAGTTTTTGGGATGAACTGGGGCCAATTTGTGTTCTCGACAGCTGGGGGTAATACACTAATCAATAGTAAAATATGGATTATGTTCATGGAATAAATTTACCAAGGGATACCACAGACCCAAGGGAAGAAATACAAAAATAGGTAAGAGTGTGAGAGGTGGCCACATGAATGAGAGAGCGTGTGTTGATTGTATTGTTGCTGGAAATTATCTATTAATCTTTGGTGGTTTGATTTGATTATGTTTACTTTACTTTGTCTTTTATTGTCCCAATATTGTTATTCTGTAAACCTAATGCTAACCTTCAACCTTTGGAGAAATATTTTCTTTGGGTTATTTTTCCTATACGGTGAAGGCGCACCATTCTTCTTTACGTCCTCTACATGTAAATACTTTTCTTGATATCTTGGGTAACTTGATGTTGTAAAAACAGTTTAGTGATAATAAACAACAAGAAAACTTAACTTTGTGTGTTGGTCAGACCCATACCCATTTATCCTTAGTTTTTTTACGTTTGTGTGTCATTGTTGTCACATATTGTTGTGTGTGTGTGTCATGAAATATTCTAATCCACATATATAAATTATTAGGTAAATATGAAGCCTAACAAATAAAATTAATAAAGAGAAGAGCAATGGAAAAATAACAGTGCTGTCACAAAGAATGTACTCGAAATCCCCCTTGTTTTCTGCTTCGTCTGCAAATTGTAACGCTTTCACGTTGATATAAAAGCTTACTGTATTATTACCCGCTTTCTTCAATGAAACGTGTGCTGTATTTCTTGGAAAAGCATTGAGAGGCCCTGCGTAATGACCTAAATTAATCCTAACATTAATTATATTACGTTACCAAAACGAACGAACAGATGGACAAAAGGATAAAGAGAGAGGGGAGGGCTGAAAATCAGGAACGCATGCAACACGCGTCGCGCGATACACAAATGCTGCCATCACGCGTGTAAGTCTACATGCACTAATTTTTTTTCGGACGGACAGTGATAAAATACACTACCCTTTCCCAGAGTTAGGTTTTAAAATCATAAAAAAACGCTTATTAGGAAAGATAACAATAGATGGGTTTACGTTTGAAAACATAACAGTACCCAGACAGCACATCTTCGAAACAGGAGGTAGAAGAAATTGCATATTTTGAATGCAGCCACGTAGCTCCTTTAAATTTGTATTTTTGGGTTCCTTAGGGCTTGCTGACAAATAATATGTAAAACGTTACGCAAATAGTCCAGGAATTAATAAATTATACCCAAAATAAAATATTGGGGGTGCCTGACAGCATAAAATCATTTCTGCTCATAAGATTTTTTTTTAACGTGTTTGAAAAAAATTTACGTTACAGAAATAGCCTACCATGTAAACTCCAAATTGATTGGAGCGCAACAAATGAAAGCCTAACCACGATTGGTCGGGCTATAAATACTATCTTGGTTGTTAGGGGAAACGGGGAAAGGTAACATTTTTTCAAACACTTGTCGAAACGGGGCTCATTGGTCAGACTCGCTGATATACACACTTGGGAGCGTTAGTTCGAAACCACTTGTTTAAATAAGCTTGATAAAGCATCAGTGCGTTGAAGCCAGCTTATATTTGCTAAATAAAAGCCTGGAAGATAAGCAGATGGGAATTTGTGCCAGTTTGTGCCAGAATTCATTGCTAATCAACGTATCTGTGTTTATTTCCATGAAATTGTGGTAAGCTTGAACCATTCAATATCTTTTAATGAAAATTGAATGTGAATTGTTGATTTATGCCTGTATATATATGTGTAGTTCAGTGGCCAACGTGAGGTAAAGCCTGTAATGCTCCAGCCTGAACAGAGGGTGTCGGAGAGAAGTAAAACGGCATGGAATGGCCAAATAGTACACTGACACCTAGATGATTGACTAGAAAGAAATAATGCTGGAATTGCAGAGGCGTAGTAACCATTAAGGAGGGTAATACTGGAATAAAGTATTTCAAATGAAGCTGACAGTTGGCCTAATGCTCTGAACTCAATGTTTGTGCTGTGTTGTGATCAGTGTAACAAGAGAGTTTAAGTTAGTTATGAAGTAGAAGGTACATCCTTCTTGATTTCAGGGACAGTGGTCTTGATGGTAGTGAGCAGCACCTGGTCAGAGCTTTGCTGAATCCAGTGTCGGACAGCATACTCCTTGGTCCTTTTAGCTATCAGTGAGGTGTCTCCAGAGCCCAGAGGAGAATTCGAGCAGAGGAGTCCTTTCCTGCCGCCATCACGCCAGATAAGCTAACTTGGCCAGCTGAGCTCAACATTATGTCCCCTCATCTTGAAATGACTTTGTAAAAATATATTAAGAGGGGAAATTAATTGTCTTAATATCAGGAACTGAGAACATCTCCAATACTAATTTCCTTACGACAAACTATTGAAGTCATGATGACAACTACCAACAGAGCTTGAACAAAACAAAACCAGTATTACCTCATACTACTATTACACAACTGACACACATAGGATATTTTTAATAATATATGTCACTCCCAGATTCATATTAATACATTCTGTACATAACTTGTAATTAACATTGATTGTGATTCCTGGTTCCTTTGTATTTGAATCAGGACACATACACATTTATGACATTAATGAATACATATTGTTAATTGAAAAGTTACGAGTGACTTCTTTAAGATATTCTCATAGAGTGTTATATGTATGTGAGTGTCACAGTGTTGTTAATAGTAGTGGATTAAATTAAATTGTTTATCTGTCTGTTGTTGTGACTTACACTTCACCATACTCATACCCTAGACACATAACGTAGCATCACACTATTCCAGAATAATTCTGACTGAGATATATAGATATGTGGTAGCAAGTAAGGTTATCTATAATACACTACTCTTAATAGATATATATACCTTCACAGCTGATCTCAGTCAGTACACTAAGTCCCCTATAAATATTTATAACATCCCACTTCACCACATATATTGGGGTCTCGCTCTTGGGATTTTGAATCTTTCCCTATTAAAAATATTGGGGGTAATTCACTTCAGGGAATATAAGAATTAAAAGGTATCCTTGGGTGGAATTAAATAAGGTTGAGCTCACGGTGCCTGTGTTGTCCATTAGAGATTGAATTGTTGGTTAGACATTGTATAAAGTTACCTGATAGACAATGGCGGACCTGGCCAAATTTCGATCTGCTGCGGTTCAGACTGCAAAAGAGTTAGGATTAGATGGGCAAGTTATGGTTGCCTATGTCACGACGGAATGTGACAAATTTATTGAACGTGAAGAAAGAAGGTTTGAAGCCGAAAGAAAGTTAGAGGCTGACAAGGAAATTAAGAAGTTACAGTTTGAAGCTGAGGCTGAGACTAAGAGGTTGCAGATTGAGGCTGAGGCTAAGAAATTGGAGGCAGAAAGGGAAGAGAAGAAATTAGCTGCAGAAAGGGAAGACAGAACATGGGCTGCAGAAAGAGAAGACAAAAGATTAGCTGCAGAAAGGGAAGAGAAGAAATTAGCTGCAGAAGAGAGGAAATTAGCTGCAGAAAGGGAAGCAGAAGATAAAAGATTACAAAGGGAACATGAGTTACGACTAAGGGAGTTTGAGTTTCAAGGCCATGCTCCTGAAAATGGTGCCAGTCCCTTTGCCTCTGATGCTACGGTTACTCAAGGAGCCTCAACCTCAGCTATGAATTTTCATTTAGATCATTTTGTTGAGAAAGACGATGATATAGAGAGCTACCTAAAATAGGTATGAACTATTAGCTACCACGTATGGGTTAGAGAGAGAAAGGTGGAGCTTAAAGTTATCTCAGGGACTTCGTGGGGCAGCTTATGAAGTTTTTGCAAAAATGAGCAGAGGTGATCAGGAAAATTATGACATGCTAAAGCAGGCTCTTTTGTTAAGGTATGAAAAGAATGCAGAATTTTATAGAAAAAAATTTAGGAATGCTAAACTACTGTCAGGTGAAACCTATCACCAGTTCTCTGCACGAATAGAGACATACTTGGAGAAATGGACTTCTCTGGGGAAAACCCAAGATCTTAAGGAAATGGTCCCTATAGAGCAATTAAGAGAGTCCATGGCTCCAGACCTGAGAAAGTTTCTCATGGAACAAGGTGCAGAGAGGCTGGGTGAGTTGCTAAATGTTGCTGAAAGGTATCAAGCAGCTCAAGCAGAGGTAACAGGTAATAAAAAGAAACAGGTGGACAACTTTAGGGCACCACAGAACTTTAATAAATTTGATCCTAGGGATCAAAATAAAGGTAAGCACCAATTTGATAGGCCACGGTATGAAAATAAAAATAAATTCCCACAATTCGATGAAAGGAAATATGATGAAAGAAAATCTTTCAACCAAGGAAAAAGGTGGTGTAAGAATTGTCAGATGGACAATCATGACACTGACCGTTGCAGAAGGAAACCTGTGTATATGGCAACCCTTCAGGTCAGGTCGACCTCAAGACAGGAGGAGGATATTATGTTAGATACCACTCCAGAAGAGATGAGGAAGGCACAGGCTGGGGATAAAACACTCAAGCCTTGTTTCAGAAAATTGTCAACTTGTCATACAACTCCAGGCAAGGGAGATTTTTACATGAAAAACAAGTTGATGTATAGGAAGACTGGAGCTAGATCCAATGGTCACGGACAGCTGGTTCTTCCAAAAAGATATAGGACAGACTTAATAAGGAGCCTACATGTGAAACCAGATGGGGACCATGAGAAGATAGGTACCATCATTCAAAAGGTGGCTCACAATTATTATTGGCCCAAAGCAAGATGGGACATTGAGAATTTTGTAGAAAGGTGTAGCATAGCACATGAGGGAACACCCACAAGTGGGAACATGGATCAGGACCTGGACACGCCACGGGGCAAAATTAGGCCTGATAATAAAACGAGAAATAGATTTGATAAAGTGGACCAAATGGAATGGGAAGCCCCTTTTCACGGACAAGCTTCACTTAACTGTTTTACAATGGCCACTATGCGGAGAGTGCAAAAGGATGTCTTACCCCAGGATAAGCCGAAAATCCCTCAATCGGACTTAAACAAACTGGAGGAAGAGGATGTAGGGAGGAAATCTCTCATCAAGAATTTTAAGAGGGGAGAAAGCCCCAAAAGAAAAATTGGTAGCGGTCGTTTTGTGAATGATAATTCTGGGAGGAAAAATCATCACTACAAAGCTTCGAGTGGAAGAGACCATACCGGTGCATGGACAAATAGGTCCACACAATTAAAGGTCCATATGTAGCTTTGTTAAGAACGTGGACTGATGAAAAGGCAGAGGAAAACATTACATCTTCATACCAATATGTGAATGAGCTGACCACTCGGTTGAAAACTGGCTGGAAACTTGCCAATGAAAATTTGAAACAAGCCAGGAAGAAACATGCTGCCTATTATAACAGGAAGGCGAAAGACAGAAATTTGGCTGTGGGAGAGAAAGTACTGCTTCTTTTGCCTGGGAGTCAGAATAAGTTACAAATTGGATGGCAGGGTCCATATACAGTTCTAGAGAAGGTGTCTAGAACAAATTATAAGATAGATAAGAAGGGGAAAGAAAAAATCTATCATGTGAATCTCCTGAAGAAATATTTGGAAAGAGAACATCAGGAAGAGACACACTTGTTGACCTTGTCCATCGCCATGGAGATGAAAAAGGAACCACTTTCATCATTTGAATATCCATTACACCCTGTGAGACAGCAGCACAGGTGAAAATCAGTACACATTTAACGAAAACTCAGAAAGAGAGAGTGCAACAGGTTCTAAATAATCATGCAGAGGTGTTAACAGACCGACCAGGGCATACAAACCTTTTGGAATATGATATGAAACTGATAGACCCCACACCTGTCTGTATGAAACCATATTCGATTCCGTTTGCTAAGGAGAAAGCTTTGAAGGAAGAGATAGACTATCTGTTGAAGGAAGGAATTATTTCGCACAGTGAGTCTTCATATAGTTCCGGTGTTGTACTTTTAAGGAAGCCCTCTGGAGAACATAGACTCTGTATAGATTACAGGAGACTGAATGCTATTACAGAAGGACAGGTGGATCCATTGCCGGATACAAATCAGCTGTTTGCCAGACTAAATAAAGCTAAATATTTCTCAAAAGTGGATCTGAGTAAAGGATACTATCAGATTCCAGTAAAGCCTGAGGTTAGACCATACCTAGCTTTTAGTACCTCAGAAGGACACTATGAGTTTAATAGATTGCCATTTGGATTGAAGAATGCGCCTAGTGTCTTCTCTAGAATGATGAGAAAATTATTGGATCCTCTGAATAATCCCTGTATAACAAATTTTATGGATGATATCCTTATAGCAACAGAAACATTTGAGGAACACATTGACTCTCTGAACATGCTGTTTGATCGACTTAGGGAGGCAAATTTAACAGCCCGTCCAACCAAATGTTGCGTTGGATGTAAAGAATTGGAATTTTTGGGACACACAGTTTATCAGGGAAACATGACCCCTGACCCAAAGAATTTAGAGAAACTACAGAAAGCCCCGAGACCACAAACCAAGAAGGACGTGAGATCCTTTGTCTCATTATGTGGTTTCTACCAGAAGTATATTAAAAACTTTAATTCCATATGTGCACCGTTAACGGAATTGACACGTAAAGGACATCCAGATCGCATTACATGGACACCACAATGTGAAATGACTTACCAAGAATTGAAGGAAAAGCTCACAAGTAAACCCATTTTGAAATTACCTGACTTAAGTCAAGAATTCATAGTAAGGACGGATGCAAGTAATATTGGGTGGGTGCAACTCTACTACAGAAATCAGATGCATTGGATGGGGAATTAAGCCCAGTGGCATATGCTAGCAGAAAGTTGAATAAAGCTGAAATCAACTACTCAACTAGCGAAAAAGAATGTCTTGCAGTAATATGGGCGATAAAGAAATTCAATATTTATCTATATGGGAAGGCATTTAAGTTGCAAACAGATCACAAACCTTTATCGTTTTTAGCACAGGCTAAGCATGAGAACTCTAGGTTACTCCGATGGTCTTTGCTTCTGGCTCCATATAATTTTAGCATTGAGTATATATCTGGAAAAACCAATTTGGGAGCGGATTTTTTAAGCCGCCATCCGTGTGATGAGAATCACCGTAAACCCCAGAAATAATAATAAATTTCTCTATGTGTATATAGAATAAAGGACTGACATATAATGTCTGTTTTAAGAGGGGAGGTGTCATGAAATATTCTAATCCACATATATAAATTATTAGGTAAATATGAAGCCTAACAAATAAAATTAATAAAGAAAAGAGCAATGGAAAAATAACAGTGCTGTCACAAAGAATGTACTCGAAATCCCCCTTGTTTTCTGCTACGTCTGCAAATTGTAATGCTTTCACGTTGATATAAAAGCTTACTGTATTATTACCCGCTTTCTTCAATGAAACGTGTGCTGTATTTCTTGGAAAAGCATTGAGAGGCCCTGCGTAATGACCTAAATTAATCCTAACATTAATTATATTACGTTACCAAAACGAACGAACAGATGGACAAAAGGATAAAGAGAGAGGGGAGGGCTGAAAATCAGGAACGCATGCAACACGCGTCGCGCGATACACAAATGCTGCCATCACGCGTGTAAGTCTACATGCACTAATTTTTTTTCAGACGGACAGTGATAAAATACACTACCCTTTCCCAGAGTTAGGTTTATAAATCATAAAAAACTCTTATTAGGAAAGATAACAATAGATGGGTTTACGTTTGAAAACATAACAGTACCCAGACAGCACATCTTCGAAACAGGAGGTAGAAGAAATTGCATATTTTGAATGCAGCCACGTAGCTCCTTTAAATTTGTATTTTTGGGTTCCTTAGGGCTTGCTGACAAATAATATGTAAAACGTTACGCAAATAGTCCAGGAATTAATAAATTATACCCAAAATAAAATATTGGGGGTGCCTGACAGCATAAAATCATTTCTGCTCATAAGATTTTTTTTAACGTGTTTGAAAAAAATTTACGTTACAGAAATAGCCTACCATGTAAACTCCAAATTGATTGGAGCGCAACAAATGAAAGCCTAACCACGATTGGTCGGGTTATAAATACTATCTTGGTTGTTAGGGGAGACGGGAAAAGATAACATTTTTTCAAACACTTGTCGAAACGTGGCTCATTGGCCAGTCTCGCTGATATACACACTTGGGAGCGTTAGTTCGAAACCACTTGTTTAAATAAGTTTGATAAAGCATCAGTGCGTTGAAGCCAGCTTATATTTTGCTAAATAAAAGCCTGGAAGATAAGCAGATGGGAATTTGTGCCAGTTTGTGCCAGAATTCATTGCTAATCAACGTATCTGTGTTTATTCGTATGAATTGTGGTAAGCTTGAACCATTCAATATCTTTTAATGAAAATTGAATGTGAATTGTTGATTTATGCCTGTATATATATGTGTAGTTCAGTGGCCAACGTGAGGTAAAGCCTGTAATGCTCCAGCCTGAACAGAGGGTGTCGGAGAGAAGTAAAACGGCATGGAATGGCCAAACAGTACACTGACACCTAGATGATTGAATAGAAAGAAATAATGCTGGAATTGCAGAGGCGTAGTAACCATTAAGAAGGGTAATACTGGAATAAAGTATTTCAAATGAAGCTGACAGTTGGCCTAATGCTCTGAACTCAATGTTTGTGCTGTGTTGTGATCAGTGTAACAAGAGAGTTTAAGTTAGTTATGAAGTAGAAGGTACATCCTTCTTGATTTCAGGGACAGTGGTCTTGATGGTAGTGAGCAGCACCTGGTCAGAGCTTTGCTGAATCCAGTGTCGGACAGCATACTCCTTGGTCCTTTTAGCTATCAGTGAGGTGTCTCCAGAGCCCAGAGGAGAATTCGAGCAGAGGAGTCCTTTCCTGCCGCCATCACGCCAGATAAGCTAACTTGGCCAGCTGAGCTCAACATTATGTCCCCTCATCTTGAAATGACTTTGTAAAAATATATTAAGAGGGGAAATTAATTGTCTTAATATCAGGAACTGAGAACATCTCCAATACTAATTTCCTTACGACAAACTATTGAAGTCATGATGACAAATACCAACAGAGCTTGAACAAAACAAAACCAGTATTAACTCATATTACTATTACACAACTGACACACATAGGATATTTTTAATAATATATGTCACTCCCAGATTCATATTAATACATTCTGTACATAACTTGTAATTAACATTGATTGTGATTCCTGGTTCCTTTGTATTTGAATCAGGACACATACACATTTATGACATTAATGACATTACGAGTGACTTCTTTATATTCATATTGTTAATTGTTTAATAGTTAGTGGATTACGATCTGTCTGTTGTTGTGACTTACACTTCATCATACACATACCCTAGACACATAACGTAGCATCACACTATTCCAGAATAATTCTGACTGAGATATATAGATATGTGGTAGCAAGTGGTTATATATATTACACTACTGTTATTAGTATATATATATACCTTCACAGTAGTCAGGTCCCCTATTAAAAATTATTATATCCCTACTGTTTATGTGGTAGCAAGTAAGGTTATATATATTACACTACTCTTATTAGATATATATATATACCTTCACAGCTGATCTCAGTCAGTACACTAAGTCCCCTATAAATATTTATAACATCCCACTTCACCACAGTGTGTGTGTGTAGAGTAACATGTTCTTATTTTAGATAAGGTAGGCAAAGACTGTCTTATAACAAAGTACAGTTGTACGGATAGGCTGGATGAGAGAAACCTACTTACTCCAGAGACATATCTTTCCCTCACCCTACCACCTGTGAAATCTATTTTTTATACATTCTCGTGTATCAGTCAACCTTTACTCTTTAACTAGAATGGGCCTAATAAACCAATTAACCTACCGTACGACAGTCTTTGACCTCCTCGGACTGTTGTCGGAATGGTGATAGCATGTTACTATTTTATTTTTAAAAATCCAATTTTAATCAGACGTACTTATTTAGACTGCATTTTGTTTTTGAGGTGTGTGTTACATTATATAAAAAAGAAATATTTTATTTTAAAACATATATTTTAACCAGTTACGTGTTATAACAATTCTCCGATATTTCAGCCGAGATTATAATATTAGCATAAGTCGCCCACGAGGGTGTTGTTAAATATTGCGAATAAAATTAGACTTTGAGGATGGGGATTACGAAATCTATTTTGTTCCGATATTACTTACGAAAGAAGTGATCCTCACTTGTATTTTTTTATATGTGTGGCGTCACATTTGATCAAATACCCTCCCCCTATCGTCACCTTATGTTGACAACCTTCCCTCCATCACTGTGTGACGTCATATGTGGAGGGCCCCTAAGCCGCATAATGACCGACACATTTTGTGTTTACGCAGAGCAGTGCGTCATTACCCCTTAAGGCCCAAGAACTTTTATAATTGAAAGCTAAATTTTATACTTAACTCATGTTTCTAAGACTGAATACGCATTTTAGAATGTAACTTTCTATAAAAATTTGTAGGCCGTTCATTTGCTTATGAAATAACCCATATTTGACCAAGTGGGAATTAATATTTGTTTTATTATAAAATTATTACTGAGTTATGTATGATGGGTCATATATGGGCCGCTGGGCCTTAAGGGGTTTTAACATCAGTGACTTACAGTTTCTGGTAGAGCACAGGTTTTTAATTTAAAAAAAAAACAAAAAAAAACATGTAAAGTTGTCCTATCCTTCTCATCTGTTCAATGTTTTTTATGTCCTCTTTTTCTCTTTCATTACCGTCTTAGGTTTTCTTCTCCGCATTTCCTTTCTCTTTTTTGTTTTGTGATCGTAGAAAAAAGATTGAAAAGGACAAATACGGAAGGGTCTATACATGGATAATAAGTTTAAGAAAAAGGCTACAACAAAAACAAAAATAGTTCGAACAAGAAACATCCTCATTACATTTGTTTCACAACAAACAATATTATTACTATACTATCACTACAATCACAACGAAAAGTATTATTACTACTACCACCATAACCACAACAAACAGTATTATTACTACTACCACCATAACCACAACAAACAGCATTATTACTACTACCACCATAACCAAAACAAACAGTATTATTACTACTACCACCATAACCACAACAAACAGTATTATTACTACTACCACCATAACCACAACGAACAGTATTATTACTACTAGCACCATTACCACAACGAACAGTATTATTACTACTACCACCATAACCATAACAAACAGTATTATTACTACTACCACCTTAACCACAACAAACAGTATTATTACTACTACCACCATAACCACAACGAACAGTATTATTACTACTACCACCATAACCACAACGAACAGTGTTATTACTACTACCACCATAACCAGAACAGACAGTATTATTACTACTACCTCCATAACCACAACGAACAGTATTATTACTGCTACCACCATAACCACAACGAACAGCATTATTACTACTATCATAACTATAACAAACAGTATTATTACTACTACCACCATAACCACAACGAACAGTGTTATTACTACTACCACCATAACCACAACGAACAGATTTATTACTACTACCACCATAACCACAACGAACAGTATTATTACTACTGCCACCATAACCACAACGAACAGTGTTATTACTTGTGGTGAAGTGGGATGTTATAAATATTTATAGGGGACTTAGTGTACTGACTGAGATCAGCTGTGAAGGTATCTATATCTATTAAGAGTAGTGTATTATAGATAACCTACTTGCTACCACATATCTATATATCTCAGTCAGAATTATTCTGGAATAGTGTGATGACTACGTTATGTGTCTAGGGTATGTGTATGATGAAGTGTAAGTCACAACAACAGACAGATAAACAATTTAATTTAATCCACTACTCTTGACAACACTGTGACACTCACATACATATAACACTCTATGAGAATATCTTAAGGAGTCACTGATAACTTTTCAAATAACAATATGTATTCATGGTTATCATAAAGGTATATGTGTCCTGATTCAAATACAAAGGAACCAGGAATCACAATCAATTTTAATTACAAGTATATGTACAGACTTTATCAATATGAATATTGTAGTGACATATATTATTAAAATATCCTATGTGTGTCAGTTGTGTAGTGGTAATATGAGGTAATACTGGTTTTGTTTTGTTCAAGCTCTGTTGGTATTTGTCATCATGACTTCAATAGTTTGTCTTTTGGGACTATTATTGAGATGTTCTCAGTTCCTGATATTAAGACAATTAAATTCCCCTCTGAATGTTATTTTTACAAAGTCATTTCAAGATGAGGGGACATAATGTTGAGCTCAGCTGGCCAAATCAGCTTATCTTGCGTGATGGCGGCAGGAAAGGACTCCTCTGCTCGAATTCTCCCCTGGCTCTGGAGACACCTCACTGATAGCTAAAAAGACCAAGGAGTATGCTGTCCGACTCTGGATTCAGCAAAGCTCTGACCAGGTGCTGCTCAGTACCATCAAGACCACGGTCCCTGTAAACAAGAAGGATGTACCTTCTACTTCATAACTAATTGATACTCTAGTTCTACACTGAGCACAATACAACACAAACATTGAGTTCAGAGCGTTAGGCCAACTGTCAGCTTCATCTGAAATACTTTATACCAGTATTTACCTCCTTAATGGTTACCACGCCTCTGCACCTCCAGCATTATTTCTTTCTAGTCAATCATCCAGGTGTCAGTGTACTATTTGGCCATTCCATGCCGTTTTACTTCCCTCCGACACCCTCTGTTCAGGCTGGAGCATTATAGGCTTTATCTCCTGTTTGCCACTGAACTACACATATATATACAGGCATAAATTAACAATTTACATTCAATTTTCATTAAAAGATACTGAATGGTTCAAGCTTACCACAATTTCATGGAAATAAACACAGATACGTTGATTAGCAATGAATTCTGGCACAATTACAGGCACAAATTCCCATCTGCTTATGTTCCAGAATTTTATTTAACACAAATATGAGCTGGCTTCAACGCACTGTTGCTTTATCAAGATTATTTGCACTAGTGGTCTCGAACTAACGCTCCTAAGTGAGTATATCAGCGAGTCTAGCCAATGAGGCCACGTTTCGACAAGTGTTTGAAAAAATGTTACCTTTTCACGTGTCCCCTAACAACGAAAGATAGTATTTATAGCCCGACCAATCGTGGTTAGTCTTTCATTTGTTGCGCTCCAATCAATTTGGAGTTTACATGGTAGGCTAATTCTGTAACGTAAGATTTTTTTCAAACACGTTATAAAAAAATTTTATGAGCAGAAATGATTCCATGCTGTCAGGCATCCCCACTATTTTATTTTGGGTATAATTTATTAATTCCTGGACTATTTGCGTAACGTTTTACATATTCTTTGTCAGCAAGCCCTAAGGAACCCAAATATCCAAATTTAAAAGAGCTACGTGGCTGCGTTCAAAATATGCAATTCCTTCTACCTCCTGTTTCGAAGATGTGCTGTCTGGGTACTGTAATGTTTTCAAACGTAAACCCATCTATTGTTATCTTTCCTAATAAGCGTTTTTTGTGATTTTAAAACCTAACTCTGGGAAGGGTAGTGAATTTATCACTGTTCGTCTGAAAAAAAGTTAGTGCATGTAGTCTTACACGCGTGATGGCAGCATTTGTGTATCGCGCGACGCGTGTTGCATGCGTTCCTGATTTTCAGCCCTCCCTCTCTCTTTATCCTTTAGTCCATCTGTTCGTTCGTTTTGGTAACGCAGTATAATTAATGTTAGGATTAATTTAGGTCATTACGCAGTCTGCCTCTCAATGTTTTTCCAAGAAATACAGCACACGTTTCATTTAAGAAAGCGGGTATAATACAGTAAGCTTTTACTATCAACGTGAAAGCGTTACAATTTGCAGACGAAGCAGAAAACAAGGGGGATTTCGAGTACCTTCTTTGTGACAGCACTGTTATTTACCATTGCTCTTTTCTTTATTAATTTTATTTGTTAGGCTTCATATTTACCTAATAATTTATATATGTGGATTAGAATATTCCACGACATTACTACTACCACCATAACCACAACAGACAGTATTATTACTACTACCACCATAACTACAACGAACAGTATTATTACTACTACTACCACACCCACAACGAACAGCATTATTACTACCACCATAACCATAACAAACAGTATTATTACTACTACCACCATAACCACAACAAACAGTATTATTACTACTACCTCCATAACCACAACGAACAGTATTATTACTACTACCACCATAACCACAACGAACAGTATTATTACTACTACCACCATAACCACAACGAACAGTATTATTACTACTACCACCATAACCACAACGAACAGTGTTATTACTACTACCACCATAACCACAACGAACAGTATTATTACTACTACCACCATAACCACAACAAACAATGTTATTACTACGACTATAACCAAAATCCTGAACAAGTCAAGTTTCTTACATATTGGTCATATAACAGAAGATGGCAGATGTGAAACAGAAATCAAGAACGGAAGAAAAGGATTGAGCAAAGCTTTTCAGTTAAGAGGTTGCCAGAGCCGCGCACAACCTCATTATTTCTCGACTCTTACGACATTCAATAGCATGACACAGATACTAACGTCTAAATAACTAACTCACAAATTCAAACCGAGAATCATCAAATGCTATACATGTTCTTCATTATTGTATGGTGTAGAAACATGGACAATGAACAAACAATTAGAGGAAAGAATTGATGCCTTTGTGATGTAGATACGTAGAAGAATGGGGCACGTTTCTCTAGAAAACCTGTGAATAAAAAGGAATTAATGAAGGAGATCAAAATTAGACAGCTAAAGCGGTAATCTTCAGACTTCGCACATGCCACACCAGACTGGGGCACCATCTATTCAACAAGATAAAGATATGAACTACCAATGTGTGTAACTGTGGCCCCGATAAAATGACTGCTGAACATCTGCTTCAAACAAGCCCAAGATATGAGAAACAAAGAAAGCACATCTCAGCACAGTGCATGAACTCAGTAGCACCGGCGAGGATCCCAATGTACGTATACAGGAATCGTATATTCTATAAATTTGTGGTGGGTAGGTTTCCTAATTTTTAAATTTTGCCAGGGAAGCTGTAGTATGTCCCATTCTTTACGATTTCCAACTGCCGATGGATTTTTAATGTGCACAACGTGCACACTGAACATCCTATTTTTTCGCCCTTATCAGAGAAGGCTGCTCATCCGATCTCACTATCGAGGAGATCTCACTATCCAGGAGATCTCACTATCCAGGAGATCTAGATCTCACTATCCATGAGATCTCACTATCCAGGAGATCTCACTATCCAGGAGATCTCACTATCCAGAAGATCTCACTATCCAGGAGATCTCACTATCGAGGAGATCTCACTATCGAGGAGATCTCACTATCCAGGAGATCTCACTATCCAGGAGATCTCACTATCCATGAGATCTCACTAACCAGGAGATCTCACAATCCAGGAGATCTCACTATCCAGGAGATCTCACTATCCAGGAGATCTCACTATCGAGGAGATCTCACTATCCAGGAGATCTCACTATCCAGGAGATCTCACTATCCAGGAGATCAGGGGGAACATGACATCAATAGGAACCATTGGTTCTGACCTGTATTGGGAGCGAACCTGGTACATTTAGAATTAGAGGCGAACACCATTGTTACGACATGTTTAATTATGTTAGCCACTACAATATGTTAGCATTTTAAAGTTACGCGTTAACATTTTGGTGTGCTATAAACAAAAGATAAAATTATTCTTGGTAAAGTCATATAATACATTAGATCTGTGCAGTCCATTACAATTCTGTGCAGTCCATTACAATTCTATTCTATGCAGTCTCCTGGATTAATTCATGTATCGTCAAAATGTCTGACTATTTACACGCGATGCCGTGTGGCGGTCATCCGGTAGCGAATAATTATAGTTTTGGCGATATAATAATTCTGATAAATATTAATCAGAATACTCCCTTCGATTCCTAATTCAAGGAAAAATGATACATCAAATAAGCTGCTCCATTACTACTCTGGCCGACCCTATGGCCTATCTTTAAGGAGAACATCTGCACGACTGCTAAATATCGGGAGCGCTGAAAATCACGTCTGACTAGGACGGAATTCAAAATATGAAGGGTATAGAAAGATCGTAGTTATGCGGTAGCATAACAACGCCCCACGTCATGTCTAACCATAGACAACTATATAAATTCGCGTTCAATAAAAATATCTTTAAGCACAAAGTATCTTTTGTTTATAGCACACCAAAATGTTAACGCGTAACTTTAAAATGCTAACATATTGTAGTGGCTAACATAATTAAACATGTCGTAACAACCATACATCTTAGCCACTCCAACACCCGACAAGAGATAGACGACTTTGGAGATCCACTATAGCCGACCTTCGACGTGGAGATCGCAGTTGATGATGATGATGATGATGATGATGATGATGGACAATCTATATTATGTTTTTGGTGCATGTGGTAACAACAATAGAAACGAATGCCTCAAACTATTTTTTTTTTTCCTTTGCTTGCTCAAATTTAAGACAAATATTTAGTTCTTAAACCACAATTGTTTTAACAGATATTTCTACCCGCAATTGTTTTCCAGTAAACTTCAAGGAACTTTGTTTTGCAGACGTAATGAAACTTATATGAAATAATATAATGCAGTTCATTTGTTTTTCTTGGTCTGTCATTTTTAATGTGTTCTATGCATATTAAAAAAAAAAAAAAAAAAAACTACGGTGAATATGCATACCGAACTTTGCAGGTGGGCGAGCGGCAGAATGTTTCTAGCTAAGTAGTCTATTAAGACAGATTAAAACACATGCCAGCTTCTGAGGCAGATGAGTGTATTAAAACTAACAAAGGATGGGTGTGAAAAAAACATCGAAAAAAGGTGATTCGTCTTACGAGGACAAAAGACAAAGAAAATAGCCAACGTTACGGCAACAAGGCCTTCGTCAGGGAAAGGAAAGAAAGTGAAGGCTAGATAGAACACATAAGAACCTAAATAAATATAAAAATAAAACCTAGGTACTTCCCTAAAGGCATTGAAGTCCTAACACTTTGGTTGCCCGCGAACAGACGAGCGTGCCCGGAAAACTAACAAACCATGAATAAGAAAAACAAATGATCCATATCTCTCACACACACGCGCGCATGCGCACACACAATTGGGGGATTATACCACAAGCATACAAAGTAAAGATAGTCCCATAATTGATACTGACGTAGGAGAGGGAAGTGTTAGAGACTTAACTATTCTAGGTCCAACTTTCAGAGGTGTGTTGACCAGTTTCCTTCCTCGCTGCCTTTACCCATTTACAACTGGGTAGACTGGAAAGTGAATCCACCGCGTTTCGAACCCGGTACCTTTGTCGCGAGAGGCCAGCGCTCTAACCACGTTGCCAATCGGATGCTCTACCACAACCTTATATCCCTGTAATCAACAGAAGAAATATGCCTTCACAAACTGGGTTAGCATTCATCGAGCAATGGCTTGAAATCATCAATATTTTATAACATAACATCAACAAAATATTTTATGTGACTAATCAATAAACTGTGCTTTTTTTACTGTTTTCTCCTTTTTTTACGCCACAAGAAATAATTGATAAAATCGTTGGTTGAGATGACCACACCTGCGTTCTCAGAGATAACGGTAAAGGTGTTCCGTAGCAGATACTGCAGTAGCGATGTGAAGTGTTAGAGACTACACTATAATATATCCAGCTTGATAAGGTGGGGTGACCAGCTCACTTTCTCATTGTTTTTGCCTTCTCTAAATCAAGAGCATAGTCAGATCCACATTTACAGCTGGGTAGACTGGAACGTGACGCTACCAGGTTTGAACCTGGAACGCGGTAATTTTGCCGCGAAAGTCAAGCGTTGTAACCCAGGGTTTCTATACTTTTTTTATGCCATGGACCCCTTTGATTACCCGGTGAAGGCTACGGGCCCCTTGTTAGAATAAAAAATTACATAAACTCATAATTTAAAATGTAACATTTTTAACTTTAGGTTACGTACCGGGACATACCAGGTGGGAATGGAAAGAACATACACTCAGAAGAGAACAATCAAGCACAGCCAGAGGTGCCCTTGACTGGAACCCACAAGGGAAAAGAAGAATGGGGAGGCCAAGGAGAACTTGGAGAAGAACAGTTGAAGGGGAGACTGAGGAAATTGGAATGACTTGGGCACAGCTGAAAAAGACAGCCCAGATTAGAAATCGATGGACAGCAACTGTTTCAGCCCTATGTTCCACAGGGAACGGAAAGGAATGATAATGATGACCGGGACCTTCAAGAATCAACTCACGGACCCCTGCTAACCACAGGTTAAGAAACCCTGTTCTAACCACTCTGTAAATGGACGCTCACATGTATTCTACATTTCTTTAGCTTTGCAGCAGAAGCAAGAAACTTATCCTGTTCCGTAAAACCTGTTCGACTGACATGCAACTCACGATGAAGACATACAACAACAGGTATTTTCATGTAATCACCGGTCGTTAGAGATGAGAACAAGCTGGACAAACTGCACGTACAGCTTTGTGCTTCCAGTCACATGTCAGTGCAACAAATCTGGGACAGGCATGTACAATCTTCCTTGATGTTTCATTTTCCTGTTTGTTCCTTATGCAGCAGGTCACGTTGCAGAAAGATTGCACCAAAGAATTCATGTGCTATCACAACGGTGGTTTATGTATCAATTAGTTTTCAATTACGAGGTTGCCAGAGGCGTGTACAAATTGACAAATAGTGTGGGGCGTTTAAGCGCTTATTATATATTTTATCCATAAGTGTCTAATGAAGTATAAAGCAGACGTTAATTTCATGTAGAATCAGCGCCCCAGGCTTTTTGTCAATATGATGTTACATTTTTTGACTGCAAGCTATAAACTCCGTTAAAAATTATTTGTGGCTTTTTAGGGCATTAAAAGCCTGTGTTTAAAATATTTTATATATATATTTTTTTTATTTTCTTCTTTTTAATGTTATTTTTGTTGTTGTTTGTACATTTAAGTCAAATGTAATCGATCCGCTAATGACATTATCAGTTTGCGATAAACGAGTCCAGAGTACAGGAGACAGATTTCATTATATTACACGGAAAGTTAATATATATATATATATTTTTTTTAAAAATTTTGATACGAGTTGTAAATTACATTTTTTTGAATGTAGTTGTCAGTAGCGTGTATGTCTGTGCACGTGCGTGCGATAGTGTGAGTGTGTGTGTGTGTGGGGGATGGGGGGGGGGGGGGGGAGAAGTTTCAATATTTCTCTCAAGAAAGACAATCTTGTTGGAAAGAATACACCTAGATTATTTGCAGTTATCGCTCATTTCACTGATGAAACAATACCAAAAAAAAAATTATATTAATTTTAATGTTATTCATTTTATTATTTTTACGATTGATTATTGTATTGTCATCGGGATTACACAACTATGCCACGTTTCAGAGCTATTGCTCATCTGGAAGTGATCGAAAAATCGATTGCAAGATTTGAAGGTGACATACGTTGCAAGTTAAAGAAAAGCCTGTAAAATACGTGCGACAGACGAAAGTTCATCTCAGCCGAAAAAAATGTGCGGAATAGTTCATTGTGTACAGTAGTGGTTTTAGGCATAGACAACCTAGACTTTGACTAGGGCCTTGCGTATATAGGGGCCTCTCTCACAGATATATATGTGTCGATACAACATGCATCTATTTAAAAAGGGCCTCGTAGGTTCACGTTTGTCTAGGACATCACTCAAACTAAAACCACCACTGACTGTGCATAAAATTCCTATGTTTTCTGTGCATTTTTACGATCAACACTAGGCTTTCTCATGGTACCAAGACCCCATCGATTTTGCAAACGGCATGATTGTCTGAACTCCCTGCCCGTCGGTTAGTTTATGTACAAGCCAGCGTTTTCTGCAGAACATAAATTACACTCAGCATGTCCAAACTTATCAGACGTTAGAGTTTGTTCAGTTGTGGATAGCCCGTGATAAATTTCAATGTTGATCATTTTAAATTTTTATGTTTGTTTATGAAAATCTAATTCAAGACTGATAATCGTTATTAGCAGGTATTATAATACGATAACGTGCAGATTTTGTAGAGATGGAACGAACGAACTTTATTTTAAAAAGATTAATAATTGTGTATTATCTATTCTCTTGTATGGGTGTGAGGGCTGGACACTTACTGCAGATACGGAGCGAAGGATTCAGGCTTTCGAGCATAAATGTTATAGAAGAATTTTGCGCATTTGCTATAAAGAGCATAAAACAAATGTCTGTTAGAGAGAAGATAAACACCTATGCAGGCCACCAAGAACCACTTTTGTCAATAGTGAAACGTCGAAAGCTTGCCTGGTTTGGGCATGTAACTCGTCATGACTCCCTTTCGAAAACGATCCTCCAGGGAACAGTCGAAGGTAAACGGAGAAGAGGAAGGCAAAGAAAATCCTGGGCTGATAACATCAAAGAATGGGCAGGACACGGTTTTTCCACACTTGTACACATTGCTGAGAATAGAGAGCAGTGGAGGACCATGTCTGCTGATGCTTCCACCATGGCACCCCTACGACCCATGACGGGTTATGGGTTGAGATGATGAGATGAATAATTGGGCACGCAGTCCTGTCTCACAAAATTTCTTAAAACCTATTCTATATCCTGGTACTCACACACTGTAAGTAATTAATTGATACATTTGTGCATACATCATCAGTGCTACAAGAAATAAACACAGTCTATCTAACGTTAGTTTATTCTTAAAACAAAAATAAAAAATTACTGTCTTACACACTTTTCTATGATAAAAAATGAGAAATGAGAAATGAAAAGTAGTTCCAGTAGAAATAATTATGATGGTGCAGAAACGTGGAGGATGTGGAAAACGTGGATGGACAATAATGATAAAATATTATCTAGTGCCTGTAAAGCTAATGTTGTTGTCTTAGGAGTTGGGCTGATAAAAGTTGCGGTAGTCGGTCATCAGCGTATTCTGGAGTCGTGAAGAAGACAGGGAAAGAACTTGAGCTGATGGCACAAGACAGGAAGATTCGGCATACATTTATTCAAGACTGTCGTGTATGATTTATCAGATAGGTAATATATGTTTATAGCCCTGTCTGAGCAGAGGTGATAGTGATGACAATGTGAAAGTAAGGGGTAAGAAATAGTTTTATCACGAGGGTGATCGTATAAGAGAAAGGACAGTCTCTGGATAGAATAATTTATCTAATCCAGCCTATCTGGACGTCGATATTTAAATCAGACGCACTTTCTCTCCTTGTACGAAAATACAAGTTACAATGCACTCACATGCACACAATTCTGTGACAAATACGCACGAACGTGAAAACAAACTATGGATAACATATAATGAATAGGGGTTGACCGACACGATAACTAAAGGTTTAATAAAGTTTATTATAAATAGAAAATCACAACATAAATCATATGCATAAAGAGATCATGGTTTACAGACAAAATGAAAATTAATCAAATAGGTTCTCCCCTCTGGTAAAGGAAAAGAAAGGACGATCCGAACAGAGGTTAATTAACCCAAAAGATCAAAGGTTAACAATAAGTTATGAAATAGTCAGTATGGGAAAAGAATAGGTTCCTAATGTAAATTATCCCGTGATTAATCAGATTATTGAGATAAAAAAAAGAAAGAAGAAACCATATAAGTATATGATGTTAACAAAAAACATAAGTTTCTTTTTCTGTTCATTCAATTCACATACACGCAGTGGCCACTTTCAGATGCACTTACCCCAGTAGTTGTCGCAGGCATTCCAAGGAAATACACTAATAAGTAATATATATATATTTAGTGTCAAATTTAAGTTTGCCAAATCCAGCCCCAGACTCTCCGTTGTTGCTGACTGCAAATTTTACAGGAGTCGCTAGAGTCGGTGTTAAATTTGTACTGGATACAATAAGTTATCTATGCCTTCAGTTGGTTGGAGTAAGGTTCATGCGTGGTGATCGCCCATGTAGAATAAATAGAACATATACAGTTCCTAGGTTGTTTAGCCTCAGGTGGCTGAAACACTAGGTTTAAGTTACACAAATGTTGCTGACAATATATTGCCACAGTTGGCTGATGATATATGATGATATATATATATATATATATATATATATATATATATATATATATATATATATATATATATATATATATATATATATATATATATATATATATAAGTAAATCTGGTAATAGTTCTGGCCCAGTTAATATTATAATTCAATGGTTCTATTCTGGTTTCTCTCAGGAAAATGAGGAAAATTGGACCGCACAAGTCACAGCAAGAAGCTCATCAATATTAAATATTCTTGGATGCTTATAATATTATAAGTTCGTATGATCATAAGGTTCATATGGCCATAAGAAAACAAGCCGCTAGTACTCAGGTTTGATCAGTCTATATTTTAGGAAAATAACATATAAACATTTAACCAAATTATCAATATCATATCTAACACGTGTTAAAATAGGACCTCTACACCACTCTGCTATAAATTACATTTAAAATACACGTGTCTAGCTTATCTTATCATTCTGTTAACGTGTGATATGAATACTAGTCATTTTATAAAAATACATAAAATGGATAGAAGTAAATAATATATGCCGTCAGTAGACAGTTATTTAATGTATGTACTAGTCAATTTAAAACATCTCTTACTGGAAAAATAGCGAGTAATTAAATTTACTTTACGGCTGGAAAGTTAGCTATAAGTTATTTAATTAGCACAGACAATCTCAGTGAAATATATATTGAAAACTTTAAACACACTAAATCACTTCAAATCTAGTATATAAATTACCGCAATCAGAAAAATGAAACACTCCACGGAATCTATTAATTTTCACTCTGTACGAGAAATTTTAAGATAACGAGCTAGTGAATTCAGATAGATTTCTGGCAACTGATCATGGCTATCGGAGAGACATGGTATATATTGATATGTTCCGTACTATCATTCTTTAATGCGAAAGTCACACCACTGCCAGACCCGAGCCAATTTGCCGTTCGATTTCTTGAATCAAAGGTAATTTTACCACCTCTTGACTTTCATCATCTCTGCTTTGCCGAGTATCAGCTACGCAATTTTCACCTAAAAGTTTTACAATCCAAGGTCCGTCTCACTGAATATCGTGTGTTCCCCTGATCAAAGAATCTATTACGCCATGCTCCGCGCTTCGCTCTCTGTTTCACATAGGGCTTGATTGCCAGATGGCCCCGTGTTAATTAAACTAGTGAATCCTTCGTTCATGTAGCAAAAGTATACTCTAGATGGGGAGGGGCAAAAGTTGATGATTACTGCTGCACTATTTTCATCTGTGACATAGACCTATGCTCCTTGGGGAGCTGAAACGAGATAATTATGATGATGATGATAATGGTGATGATGATAACCGACTGACTAATAGACACATCATAGGTAAATAGACAAGCAAGCAAATGAAATGAACGAACGAACGAAAGAACGAGCGAAATCTTCATTTCACCAGAGTAAAGAAATAGGCATTACTGCCTTTTAACATTTCTGCCCTACAGTATTATAATTCTCAAAGTGTTTACAAATTAAAATATTCTTAACTTCAGTAATAAGTAATCAATATTATCACTGCATTCAGCAATTGAGCACACACACCCGTACATTCACACACACATACATTTACACATAGACAGACAGACAGACAGAGAGAGAGAGAGAGAGAGAGAGAGAGAGAGAGAGAGAGAGAGAGAGAGAGAGAGAGAGAGAGAGAGAGAACAATAAAATAACTACATATTTAATTAAAGTCAAAGCTATAAAATTTATAGCAAATGCTTATGGAAACATTGTCTGAACTGAAACATAGAGTTGTCAGTAGGTGCATGTTCAAGATATCATGACATATGAATGCAAATATCTTTTGAACGTGGTGTAATTATTAGTTTTGACAGACTTAGGTAACTAAAGCAACCACGGGAGATGTCAGTTTGAGATTTTGCAAGATCCAAAGCGTGTCGCCACGTATAAAGTATGAGATTTAAAAAAAAAAAAATTTAGCCTCACTTTGGTGAAGCACGTCCCGATCAATCTAGTCGGTTATATTAGGATGCATGCTCAAATAAAAAAAAGACCTTAAGATCTGATGATTCGTATTACTAAATATGAGATGAATGCGAACTAACTTATAGGCAGAGCAGAAACAAAACAAAACAAACAAAAATTCTCTTCAACGGTAATAGGATAGGAGCAGTAAGCGCAGTTCGAATACAGTGATTTAAGCGAAATACACTAAAACATGGCGTAGGGACACAGTAAAACTTGGTGTTCAGAGATGTAGTAAACTACAGTGTCGGGGTATATGGCAGTGTAAATAGTAGGGAGATACGGTAGTGTGTAGTGTAGGGAGACACGGCAAAATATCAAGTAGGGAGATATAGTAATACATGTTGTAGGGAGATACGGCAAAATATGGTGATGGGAGATACAGCAATGTATGGTGTACAGAGAACCTGCAAAATATGGTGTAGGGAGATACAGTAATACATGGTGTATGGAGATACGGCAAAATATGGTGTAGGAAGATAGTAAAACATTGTGTAGATAGATGCAGTAGAACATGGTGTAGGGAGATAAGTAAAACATTGTTGAGGTTAGATACAGTAGAACATGGTTTAGGGAGATGTCGTAAAACAAAGTGTGGGGAAATACATTAAAATATTATGTACGAATATGCAGTTAAATAGAATGTGTAGGAAGAAACAGACCCAAGTGGAACAGTCCAAGTTGCGATGGTTTGGTCGTGCCTGCAGAGTGGGAGAAGATCGGCTACCACAACAAATATGGGAAACCAAGAATCCAGACATCGGGGACGACCCAGAGTTCACTGGGAGGACAACATGAGACGATCTCTGAAGGACCGAGGACTAGACTGGAACCAGGCCAGGAGGAAGACAGCAGATATGTGTGGCGCTGGCTTTGCACGCCACCTGCCAGAAGAGAAATATCATATTTTGGTGCTGATGAGCGCTTCACGATAGTGATTTGTCGCTATGTGTATTGCGCACATGACGTGAGCAGTTCGGAGGAAAAATGGACAGAGCGTGTGTTTACCCTGAATGGGCTGCTTGTGTGTGTTTTCTACCAAATGGTAGAAATATGGAAAATGTTAAAAGAGAAGTGTCTTGAAACATATTACCGTTTATCAAATACAACTCCAGGTAGGAATAGGAATGTTTATATGGACCTATGGATTGTAGAAGTGGCTGAATCTACCTAATTATTAATGCCGTGTAATGATGTATCGTCTATGTGAATAAATAATGGAATGTCACTAAAGTATCCAGCTGTTATATTGATCGTTGTGTGGAATCTTCGAGTTATAGAAGTTATCGTTAATGAACTATTGTGGCTGTCTTGAACCTTGTGGACCTATGATAGATGAACCTAGACACAGTGGGAAAACGAGCAGGACTAATCAATTAAATAATATAAACAAGTAGCGCCACAGATATGTACCAAACAACATATATTCTATTGTAGTCGCTGAACAGACACACTGATATGAAATTTCGACACAATATATTGCAGTCACAAGTTGTTATGATGAATCTTGTCGCCTCGAGGCCATTCCACGTTGAATCGTTAAAAGGAACCGTTACATCAAGGTCAACTTAACAGTCTTTTACATCCTAAAGTAAACTTACCAGGGGACATTTATGATACGAATAACAACTATAGTAATATGAATCGTTAGGATCGTGACGGTATCCAGAACATTCTTTCAAGTCTTTCAATCCTGATGTCCGAGAAATCATTTCGTTTGTCTGCAATGGTCAAGAAGGACGTACGTCATCAAACAGATTTGCTGACCACTTCGATTTCATAATCAGGAACGTGGAACGTCTTGTTTTGGAACTCAGACTTTACATTCTGTCGTTGACCCTGGTGTATTGCATATATTCAAGGCTACAGTGCAAGGTGGAATGCTCTTGTCTACAGCGAGGATTGGCGGTCGTGGATTTTTTAAATCAGATAAGTGAATATATGTTTGTAAGGTCATGGTTTCCGGCCCAAAACAATGTCAGGCACATCTTGTTTTTGTGTATCTTTTATGTTTAATGTTTTCTTGTGGGCGACACTCAATTATATCTTTGGATGAATTTAGTTGTCGTCGTTCTATAGATTTTGATTGTATTGATCTCTTTCAGGGATTCAGCATTTAGTGCTGTCGTATTTCCGCTCTGACTGAGATTAATATTTTCTTATTTGTTTAGTTGTGCTGTCAAGTAACATATTGGCGTGTATTTCTTATTTAGTTCAGTATGATTATGTTTGTACCCGTAGGTCTTCTCTGACTTTCTTTTTATAATGTACAGTAGTTCTATGTGATTGTATCTCGCCCTGTACTGTTCATTGGCGGTGGAAACAACTGTTTTATTATATTGCATAATTTTATGACTTTTTACACTGTTGTCTTTGTCCTTATTTGTTTCCAGCGTTGTCTTTTAGTCTTTTGTCTAATGTGATAGTATGGCATGCTTTAAATAGGTAGTAATTGCGATATTTAGTACTTGAATATGATTATATTATATTGTTAATTGCTGATATGTTAATATATACGATGATTTCAGATACTCTGGGATAGTAGTGGATAAGTATCATATACTTCAGAGACAAGTATATCACACAAAACGAATAAATACTGTACATACAGTTGGTTTTGAAAAGGTTTAAATTACCTTACGACTAAGTATAGTCATTTAACTACAAGTGGGATAGATATTCATTTTGCATCTATATCCCACTACTCTTTGATTCCATTATGGCTGACTTTGTAAAAGTTAAAGCAGGATTTATACAAAATGGGAAGGACTGTGGTTTCTCGGGTGATGATTTGATATCTTATGAAGATAAAGAAATTGCAGAATACAAAGTAAGAGAAAGAGAAGAAAGAGAGAGAGAAGAAAAAAGAGAAAGAGAAGAAAGAGAGAGAGAGAAGAAAAAAGAGAAAGAGAAGAAAGAGAGAGAAAAGAAAAAAGAGAAAGAGAAGAAAGAGAGAAAGAAGAGAGGGAACATGAGAGAATGGAGAGAATTCGTTTTGCAGAAATTGCTGCAGAACAAGCGAAATTTGAAAGAGAAAAAACTTTTGAGTTAGAAAAATTGCGTTTACAATCTTTTTCTAGAGAATCTCCTGGTACAGGATCTTCCAAGATCATTAATTTAAAATTACCAAATTTTTCTTCATTACATGACGATATAGGATTCTTTCTTTTGAGATTTGAGTCAAGAGTTACGGCTTTAAATTTACCTAAGGCCTCATGGCCTGAACATTTTGTCGGGTTACTTACTGGTAAAAGTTTACAAACTTTTTTTAACATTGCCGATGACAAAAGAAACGACTATGAATCCATAAAATCAGTATTTCTTCGCAAATATTGTTTAGACGAGGAAGGATATCGTCTAAAATTTAAATCGATGGGTCCTGTGGAAGGTAAGGATGTCGAAGACTTTGTGTCTTCAGTGAAGATGTGTCTAAACAGATGGATTGAACTGTCTAATATTACGAAATCTTTTGAAGGACTTTATGATCTCGTCTTAAGAGACAAAATTTTATCTTCTGTGAATACGGAAATTTTCTCATTTCTTCAAGAAAGGAAGCCTACCGATATAGGAAAAATGGAAAAATTAGCTCAACAATTTTCGGTCGCACACCCAAACTTGCCTTTAGGTAAGACGAAGGTCCTAGAAACTTTGCCAGCTTGTGCGGTCACTCATGATAGATCACGCACTCGCAGCATGGACCGACGGTATAGGGAAGACTATCAAAATTCCTATAGAGGTAGATATAATTTCCATCATAATCATTCGCCCTCACGGGGTAAAGAGATGCGCAACTTTAACCATAATAATAAAAAGTCATGGCAAAGAAATAATCAATACTCCAATAATAATTACACTCACAAACATCATTTTTCGGCACCCTCACGTAATGATTACAATAACAGTAATTACAATAACAAACATCATGTCTCACCACCATCTCGTGATGATTCTTCTCGCACGAACAAAAAGGGGTACTATCGGTTTGACTGTCCAGTGGATCGGAGAGGAACACATTTTTCTAGGAGTCAAAGTAGAGGAAGATCACAAGCTCACGCTTGTCAGATTAACGTTGGTAATGATAATATTTCCAATAATGAGAATAATACTCACGCCAATGCATGTAGTTTTGATCTGGAAAATAGTGGTAATTGCACAGAATGTATGACTCTATTTCAACCTGGATCTACTCCACGTCTGAGATATGGACATGCTCTGCCAGTTTTGTCTTTAAATGATGGGGTTGGCTCACTCGTGATCCATAGAGGTTTTGTTTTTGACACACCCGTTTCTATTTTACGTGACAGCGGATGCACCACCATTGGCCTAAGAAAGGCACTAATTCCTTCTTCTTGCTTTACGGGAACCTCTATAAAGTGCGTAACTTTCGGTGGAACTGTTGAATCTTATCCGCTGGCAGATGTGGTAATAGATACTCCTTTCTTTTCGGGAAAAGTAAGAGTATGTGCTCTCGATCGATCTTGTGATTTACTTATCGGTAACATAAAGGGGGTTAAAGAGTGTTCTGAACAGGATATTATTGATTGGGAGAGAAATCATCCCTCCTTTGCTAACGCGATCACAACCAGAGCACAACAAGCTGCAGAGACAATTGAATTAAATTCTTCTATACACACTCAACACGTTACAACTTGTCATTACATTGACAAAAATATATTTATTGCTAAACAACATTCTCAAACAAGTTATAGTACCTATGCCATTTCGCGCACTAGTCTTGTCAAATGCGCATGACGTACCATTTGCTGGACATATGGGAATTTCCCGTACGTCTTATAGATTACTAAAACACTTTTATTGGCCTGGGGTAAATAAAGACATTTCAACTTATTGTAAATCTTGCGCTGAATGTCGAAGTGTTGCACGTAAGGGTGCACATCAATCAGCACCGTTACAGGTCACGGATATTGCTGTACGCCTTTTTTTCAAATTGGCTATTGATATCATAGGACCACTATCTGTAAGGTCTACCAGAGGTTTTCAATACATATTAACATGTATTGACCTGTGTACGAGATGGCCAGACGCCATTCCTTTAAAAAATATTACCACAGTGTCGGTAACAGATGCGTTGCTGTCTATATTTTCACGCATCGGGTTTCAGAAGAAATCCTCTCTGATCATGGATATCAGTTCGTGTCA
Organism: Oreohelix idahoensis; assembly: GCA_024509875.1. Classification (NCBI taxonomy): domain Eukaryota; kingdom Metazoa; phylum Mollusca; class Gastropoda; order Stylommatophora; family Oreohelicidae; genus Oreohelix; species Oreohelix idahoensis. The sequence continues at coordinate 10,294 of JAMPIV010003090.1, read as the reverse complement.
GGTATGATGTCAGATGTTTTCAACACACTTCGTATCCGTCATTCTCTTAGTGCTATATTTCACCCTAACTCTAACGGGGTCGTGGAACGTTGGAATGGGACATTAAAACAATTGTTGGGGAAGGTGACTACATCATTTCCTCAAGAATGGGATCGTTTTATTCCTGCTGTACTGTTTGCGTACAGAGAGGTTCCTAATCATACTGGTTTTTCGCCTTTTCAGTTAGTATTTGGGGCGAACCCAAGAGGTCCAATGTCTCTCTTACATGATTTGTTAATGGAATCTGATGTGAATAATAATAATAAGAAATCCACTTATCAATACGTTACAGATTTACGAAAACATCTTGTGGATGCATGTCAGGTGGCGACTGAAGCATCCGAGATGGCAAAATATAAGACCAGATCTCGCATTAATCGAGATAGACGACTAACGTCTTTCTCAATCAATGACGATGTTTTTGTTCTCCTGCCACTCAAAGTAGATCACTTGTTAGTAACATGGCAAGGTCCGTTTAAAGTGGTTGCAAAGAGAACGGACGTGGACTACGTCATCAATATGCGGGGTAAAGAAAAAACATTCCATGTTAACATGCTCCTACCATATATCACTCGTCCTCCTCAGTTACAATTCATTTGTGATGATATCATGAACCAACCTACCCATCATGCATCTATCGCGTTGGTGGATGAGGTACAAACCAATTTCGCTGATGTACCTTCCACGTTTCCGGTAGCACCTATTAAGTCTTCGGAAACATGGAATGATGTTATAATTTGTACTGATTTACCTGCAGATCATAGGGATCAAATTCGTTCTATGTTGGTATCCTTTCAGGATGTTTTGTCTGATCTTCCGGGACGTACTAACATTATCACACACGAAATCAAATTGTCAGATTACACCCCGATTTCATTACGACCATACGCCGTTCCTCTACATGTTAGAGATCAGGTGGAAAGTGAAGTAGATGGTATGTTAAAACTGGGTATTATTTCACCGTCTGATTCACCTTTCTGTTTTCCTATGGTGGCAGTACGAAAGAAAGACAAGTCAATTCGTATTTGTATTGACTTTCGTCGCCTTAACAAGGTGACCATATCCGATTCTGAACCAATGCCTTTGCTGGAGGATTTGTTGCCACGCCTATCATCCGCCACTTTCTTCAGCAAGTTTGACCTATCTAAATGTCACGTGGGTCTTTATATCATTAAATTACCTACATCTTCTTCCTATTCTCTCACCCTAATCCTTTCATTTTATTATCTTTCCGTACTTGTTTTTCCTGTATTTTTCGCATCACTCGTTGCGAAAAATATATTTCTTTCCCATCATCGTTTTTCTTTCTCATACTGACTAGTAACCTTATTGCATCAGATGTCAGTCGCGCAGGTAAGAGGTCAAGGTGTGAGAAATTCGTTTCGCTGGACATAGAGCAGACTTTTGGTCTACCATTTTGTTCACCTGTCACTAGCTTAAGGTGTCAAACCCGGCATCTGTACGACGCAGTTGTAGACGGTTGTCTGAGATTTGCAACTGTCACGCGCATTTCTCGGTCACTGGTGGCAGTTACGTCACGCGTTAAGCTGACGTAAATGTTGGGAGTAGGAGAGATAATTTTGCTTGGCGAAATAAGTTGGGGCCCTTTGTCTGATTTTAAGATATTGGCCCGAGTTTGAAACTTTAATTTCATTCTCGCTCCTATATTCGCAGTAGACAGGTTGTTCGAAACAGAATAGCTGTTAGCGAAGTTTCTCAGTTTGTTTCGGCAATTTGTCGAACTTCTAGACTTCCTTAAATATTCAGCATATAATTCTTAAGTTGTGCGACTACCTGTAGTTCTGTGTGAGGTAATATATATTATATCTAGTATTTTGTGAAATGATAAAGCGTTAAATCGCTCATTTCATTTTAACTAGTTTCTTTTGAACTGAGTGCATAATTTATAAGTCTGTATTATTTTCTAGTGACGCATACAGTGGAAAGCAGAATAAATAATATGTCTAAGCTTAACAAACTAGTAGCTATAAGGAATTTAATTTAACGGCTAATACTCAGTCGAGAATATTTTATATCAAACTTATAAAATGCTAGACGCGACATCAGTGAATATTGACGGAATACGCACCATATTCCTAAATTCCTGATGATCGATTTTATATAACTTATTTCACCGGAAGTTTAAATATAAGTCAAGCTGTAGGCTTGCTGTTTTAAATGTAAGTTATATTGGGTACATAATATGAAAATGATTTATATGTGCTTTTCTTTTTATACAGTGAAATACTGGGGGTGACCCGAACTTTACCAGCATTTAATAAGAGTTCATAATTGTGAAGAAATAGACAGTCCTTACTTTGAACCACGTGGGTTTCTCAAGTAACACTGATCTGACGGTGCAAGTTAGACAGAAATACTAATATCCCACTAACGGGTTTTTCAAAGACTGTAATGATCAATACTGGGCCTGTGAACCAGATATTAATTTCTTCCATAAACTCTACGTAAATTTTCTGCCTGGCGGCGAGAATAATTACAATCTATGACATAAATTCTCCGACATTGTTTACAAGTGAGTGGGGAACCAAGATTTTCTGTTTTGAGAGAGGTTGTCCACCGGTCATCTTCCTAATTAAGGGAAACTTCGTGTTCTGACATTTTGTGCTCGTTTAAGCCTAATTCTTACCTCGGGAGTCAAGTGACATTAACTTTAGTCTGAAATAACTATCGCCTGAAGCAGACGCTCCCCAGATCCATTATAATGAAACCAACAAACAAATCTGCAGAGCTGGGATCTGTTTCAGTAAACGACAGTAACAGATAAAAAGTGTGAGTGTCCAACATTTGCGCCAGCCGGCGAAACCACAACCCGATTGTAAGTATATCAGGGCCCTGATGAAAGAATCGAGTGAAAGTGACGGAAGGAGGTTCGTTGTATAATACCCTCAATTGTTATATGTGTTTTTGTTCTTAGGCGAGATTTGCTGCTTAAGTAACGTGTTACGTTAGAATAGATACTGCTGTCAAAGTCAGTCTATACCTTCAAAGGGGGACAAATATTAGACCCTAACCACATGCATCTATAACTCTTTGGGCCATCATCTGTTCTCTTAACGGGGCTGTGGGCTAAACCTAGAGTAAGATTTTAACGGGCTATCATCCTTGTAGCATTTTCTTAAATTTTATGACTATTTGTATATGTTTTTCCTTGATGTAATTTTTTGGTGTTGTGAGAAATTTTGATATGATAATTAAAATATCTCTCTTGAACAAAAAAATCAGTGCGTTGGTCAGCTCGATCCCAATTATCTGTATAAGCATTGTTATAGATTTTCCAAGTCTGTGTGTTTAACTGTCGTCACGTGTATGTGCGTGCCCGTGAGTAGATAGAAATATATGTAATATATATGTGGATTAGACTGTCGGACTCTGTAAAAGTCGTCGTAGAGGATAGGTGAGAGAGAGAAGAATTCTTTTCGCTTTCAGCGACAGCCTCTATACCACAGTCTATCATCTCACCTGGGTGGAAATTCTATTGTTTTACTAATTCTCACGGTGCCAATCACCTATTCAGAAGGGACCAAACCCAAGTCTTAATTCTCCTATCCAAAATCTACTACAAATGGGTTCTCGTCCGTACAATTTTTGAACTTAGAATAGGAAGACGAGTACGACAAATGGTTTCTCATTTCCGGTTTTTGAACTTAGAATAGGAAGACGAGTACGACAAACGTGGACTCGTCTATCTGGATTTTGTACTTTAGATTCTTTATTCTGATATAGAGTAAGAGTGTGATGTCTTGTGAGTTGTTATATCTTTAAATAATTTATCCCCTAGACTAACGATCTGTTTACGGGCGTGCTGACCGCACAAACTGATAAGTTTTTTTTTCCACAGCATTTTAAATAATATACATCTGAGTTACAGGTGGATTTTGTCGGAATATATGTTATTGTTGATTTGTAATACTAAACGCTGGTAAAGTTTTGTGAGTGTATAACATTCACAAGGGTTCTGAAGCAGGAAGGTGTTTGAACTAAGCTAAGGAGTGCGTTTCGGACTATTTGTCCAGATTAATTGCCTCCCTCCCCCTAACTGTCTTCAGGGGTAAACTTGATAGTGGACTTAAAATTAAGGGGATTAATTTTCTCTGTAATTTTTGCAATAATTATTTTGCTTTTCCACTGTAGTTAGTTATTTTTTTCAGGGATTAATCTTAACTACCATTTAGTTGGCGTAGTCGTGTTTTGCATTAGGTGCTTTATTGCCGATAATAGCAGCGATAGTTAGATTTTTATTTTTTTGGAGGAGGTATCCCAGGGTTAAATATATCATCTTTTGATTTTTGGTATTTTTTTTTCTCGTAAGTGGTAGGAACCTGAGTATCCTTTTTCCTATTTTCTTTCTCCACTAGTCTCAGTCACTGACATAATATGGCCGAGAGAGCAAAGCTTAGACAGCTTCTCAGGGACGAAGCGAGACAAGAAGGTTTGGACGGAGACGAAGCGAAAGCTTTTGTCAGGGACGAACTTGAGAGATATGATGCGGAGAGGAAAAAGAAGCAGACCGTCTATTACAGCAGAAGAAGATTGAGGAAGAAATGGAAATCCGCAGGGAGAGAGAAAAAGAGAAGGAGAGACAGCATGAGAAGGAGAGGGAGGAGAGACAGCATGAGAAGGAGAGGGAGGAGAGACAGCATGAGGAAAGAGAAAATTAGCAACGACGACAGCATGAGCTGGCGCTTAAGACTCTAGAGTTCCAAAGCCGTGGTGCTGCCTCTACCTCCAGCAATGGAGAGTCTTCTCCTCATTCTTCCTTAACTGATTCTTCTAATACTCAATCTCTTCACCTCAGTACTATGTCTTTTCCGCTAGAATCTTTCCCTTGTCCAAATGAGAAGATTGACACTTGGCTAGAAAAATTTGAGAAAATTGCAACTCTGTACGGTTTAGAGAGGTCGCGTTGGAACATGAAGCTTTCTCAGGCTCTGAAAAGTTCTGCGTATGATGTTTATGCCAAACTGGAAAGCAGCCAACAAGACAACTATGATCTGTTGAAGAAAGCGTTACTGGAGCGCTTTGAAATGAACGCGCGAAAGTTTTTGCAACTGTTTCGCAACAGCAGAATGGAGAATTCTGAATCTTTTCACCAGTTCTCTTCCCGTCTAAAGGGATATTTGACAAAGTGCCTTGAGCTCTCGCAGCTCCCCTCTACCTATGAAGGTCTTGAGGAATTTGTTTTAACAGAACAAATAAAGAACACTTTGTCTGCTGATACCCGGAGATTTCTAGCTGAGCAAGGGGCAGAAAAACTTGAAGACATTTTGGAAAAGTCTGAGCGTTACCATAATGCGCTGGCTGAACTACCGGCCACAAAGCGGAAACCGACAGAGGAGCATTTTCGAAAACATAACCTAGAGCAATCTTCTCAGGCTTCTAACCTAAATAACCACAGAGAAACTGGACCTCAAAACCCCCCTCCTGAAAAATCCAAGTTCTACAAGAACAAGTACCCCAACCACCCCCAAACAGTCTGATCAACCCGACCGCCCTACATGGCAGCGTAGCCAGAAAGGACAAGGTGGCAAAGGGAGAACCCCTGAGCACGGGACATATGATCAGACCGAGCACACCGAGCCGAAATGCATCGGATGCTTATTGACAGTCTCGCAAGGCGGAATTGTTGACAGTGATTCCCAGCCTGTTGGGGATGGACCCTCAACGCGAGGTATTGTTACTTTGAACGGTTCTCAAACTTCTTGCTTATTTGACACGGGGCTTTCTTATGATTGCATTGTTGCCAGAAACCTGGTCAAACCCGGTCAAGAGACAGCAGAGACCGTCCAACTTTGTGGAGTTCGTAAGAGTGAGGCACCTACAGCGCTTCCCATCGCATTGGTGGAGATACACTCTGACTTTGTCAGAGGCGTGATCAAAGCGGCTGTTATGGATGATCCCATCTACCCAGTCATACTTGGCGGGAGATACGTGTGTATTGGGAAACCGGAAGAGCCGATTGTGGCAGCAGTAACTACAAGAGGGCAAACCAAGAAGGAACGGGAGCCTGCGCCTAATTTGTTACCCATGGAACTTAAAGAAGCGCAATACAAGGACCCTACCTTGGCACCCTGCTTTAGGAAACTGCCCATGGCTAAGGAACCCAAACAGCACGGGGACATTTTTTTCTGAGGATGGCGTACTTTATCGGAGAACGGGCAAGCCTGACCAAGGTTACAACCAGCTCCTAGTACCGAAACAGTACAGAAGCCAAATCCTAGAAATGGGGCACTCTCTTCCCTTCAGCGGACATATGGGACAGAACGCCACAAACCAACGTGTAACCACTCATTATTGGTGGCCAGGAGTAAACACTGATATTATCAGGTACGTCAAATCCTGTGCCCAGTGCCAACGTGTGCCACCCAAGCAACGGGCACCCCCAGTCTCTTTGGGGGAAATGCCAATAGTGGGAACACCATTCGAACGGGTTGTGATCGACATTTTAGGGCCTTTCGAAAGGACTAAAAGAAGGAACAGGTTCATCCTGACCTTAGTCGATACATGCACTTTATGGGCAGAAGCTATCCCGCTAACATGCGCAGATGCCTAGCATGTCGCAGAAGCCCTCGTGCAGATTTTCACTCGGTTGGGATTCCCTCAACAAGTGTTGACGGATAACGGATCCCCATACCGAAACCTGTTGATGGATGAGATCGTTAAGATCTTGAGGGCCCAACACATCCACACTAAGCCATATACTCCGGCCGGAAATGGGCTCGTGGAACGTGCAAATGGAAACCTCAACAGGATGCTAAGTAGACTGGCACAAGTGAATTCTGAAGATTGGGATCTTTGTATTCCTGCAGCGTTATTTGGCTACAGAGAATCTCCTCATACTTCCACAGGATTTCCGCCAGCTACACTCTTATTCGGCAGACCCATTAAGGGCCCGCTTGAAGCCTTACTTCAGTCTCTGACAGACGAGAAGGCTGATGAGACAGTTGTCTCAGCCAGTAAATATGTGTCGGGTTTAAAGGAACGGTTGAAACTAGGGTGGGACCTAGCAACGATTAACTTTAAGCGAGCACGCACAAAGCACGCTAACCGATACAGGAAAGTTGCGAAAGAAAGAGAACTAGAAGCAAGAGAGAAAGTTTTGGTGTTACTCCCTACCGAGAACAACCAACTGAAGATCGGATGGCAAGGGCCGTTTACCGTCCTGAAAAAGATTTCTAAGGCTAACTACAAGATATCTATTCAAGGAAAGGAGAAGGATTTCCATTTAAATCTCTTAAAGAGATACTTGGAAAGACCAGCGCCAACCTCCGACCATCTCCTGACGATCGCCAGAGCTGACGAAGATGATGATAGTGGCAGGGATATTCCACCGCTATCACAAGAAATCTTTCAAAAATGTCAGAAGCGGCGACGCTCTTTCAAGCGCGCATGGGAGACATTCCAGAGGAAGGAAACTTGAGTAAGACTTGCAGAGAGATGGAGGGGGAAGATGAGAAGGAAGAAGACAGACACCCCGAAGCTACGGTTATAGGAAATTTAATTCCATAACGTAGACATGGAGTGCTTCCATATCTTAAGGGGGGACGTCCTGTCACGTGGGTCTTTATATCATTAAATTATTACCTACATCTTCTTCCTATTCTCTCACCCTAATCCTTTCATTTTATTATCTTTCCGTACTTGTTTTTCCTGTATTTTTCGCATCACTCGTTGCGAAAAATATATTTCTTTCCCATCATCGTTTTTCTTTCTCATACTGACTAGGAACCTTATTGCATCAGATGTCAGTCGCGCAGGTAAGACGTGAAGGTGTGAGAAATTCGTTTTGCTGGACATAGAGCAGACTTTTGGTCTACCATTTTGTTCACCTGTCACTAGCTTAAGGTGTCAAACCCGGCATCTGTACGACGCAGTTGTAGACGGTTGTCTGAGATTTGCAACTGTCACGCGCATTTCTCGGTCACTGGTGGCAGTTACGTCACGCGTTAAGCTGACGTAAATGTTGGGAGTAGGGGAGATAATTTCGCTTGGCGAAATAAGTTGGGGCCCTTTGTCTGATTTTAAGATATTGGCCCGAGTTTGAAACTTTAATTTCATTCTCGCTCCTATATTCGCAGTAGACAGGTTGTTCGAAACAGAATAGCTGTTAGCGAAGTTTCTCAGTTTGTTTCGGCAATTTGTCGAACTTCTAGACTTCCTTAAATATTCAGCATATAATTCTTAAGTTGTGCGACTACCTGTAGTTCTGTGTGAGGTAATATATATTATATCTAGTATTTTGTGAAATGATAAAGCGTTAAATCGCTTATTTCATTTTAACTAGTTTCTTTTGAACTGAGTGCATAATTTTTAAGTCTGTATTCTTTTCTAGTGACGCATACAGTGGAAAGCAGAATAAATAATATGTCTAAGCTTAACAAACTAGTAGCTATAAGGAATTTAATTTAACGGCTAATACTCAGTCGAGAATATTTTATATCAAACTTATAAAATGCTAGACGCGACATCAGTGAATATTGACGGAATACGCACCATATTCCTAAATTCCTGATGATCGATTTTATATAACTTATTTCACCGGAAGTTTAAATATAAGTCAAGCTGTAGGCTTGCTGTTTTAAATGTAAGTTATATTGGGTACATAATATGAAAATGATTTATATGTGCTTTTCTTTTTATACAGTGAAATACTGGGGGTGACCCGAACTTTACCAGCATTTAATAAGAGTTCATAATTGTGAAGAAATAGACAGTCCTTACTTTGAACCACGTGGGTTTCTCAAGTAACACTGATCTGACGGTGCAAGTTAGACAGAAATACTAATATCCCACTAACGGGTTTTTCAAAGACTGTAATGATCAATACTGGGCCTGTGAACCAGATCTTAATTTCTTCCATAAACTCTACGTAAATTTTCTGCCTGGCGGCGAGAATAATTATAATCTATGACATAAATTTTCCGACATTGTTGACAAGTGAGTGGGGAACCAAGATTTTCTGTTTTGAGAGAGGTTGTCCACCGGTCATCTTCCTAATTAAGGGAAACTTCGTGTTCTGACATTTTGTGCTCGTTTAAGCCTAATTCTTACCTCGGGAGTCAAGTGACATTAACTTTAGTCTGAAATAACTATCGCCTGAAGCAGACGCTCCCCAGATCCATTATAATGAAACCAACAAACAAATCTGCAGAGCTGGGATCTGTTTCAGTAAACGACAGTAACAGATAAAAAGTGTGAGTGTCCAACATTTGCGCCAGCCGGCGAAACCACAACCCGATTGTAAGTATATCAGGGCCCTGATGAAAGAATCGAGTGAAAGTGACGGAAGGAGGTTCGTTGTATAATACCCTCAATTGTTATATGTGTTTTTGTTCTTAGGCGAGATTTGCTGCTTAAGTAACGTGTTACGTTAGAATAGATACTGCTGTCAAAGTCAGTCTATACCTTCAAAGGGGGACAAATATTAGACCCTAACCACATGCATCTATAACTCTTTGGGCCATCATCTGTTCTCTTAACGGGGCTGTGGGCTAAACCTAGAGTAAGATTTTAACGGGCTATCATCCTTGTAGCATTTTCTTAAATTTTATGACTATTTGTATATAGTTTTTTTCCTTGATGTAATTTTTTTTGGTGTTGTGAGAAATTTTGATATATGATAATTAAATTATCTCTCTTGAACAACAAAAAAATCAGTGCGTTGGTCAGCTCGATCCCAATTATCTGTATAAGCATTGTTATAGATTTTCCAAGTCTGTGTGTTTAACTGTCGTCACGTGTATGTGCGTGCCCGTGAGTAGATAGAAATATATGTAATATATATGTGGATTAGACTGTCGGACTCTGTAAAAGTCGTCGTAGAGGATAGGTGAGAGAGAGAAGAATTCTTTTCGCTTTCAGCGACAGCCTCTATACCACAGTCTATCATCTCACCTGGGTGGAAATTCTATTGTTTTACTAATTCTCACGGTGCCAATCACCTATTCAAACCTATTCAGAAGGGACCAAACCCAAGTCTTAATTCTCCTATCCAAAATCTACGACACTAAAGGTTACTGGCAGATTCCTCTGGCTGATGTATCAGAACCTTTGACTGCTTTTGCCACTTCTCGTGGATTGTTTCATTACAATGTCATGTGTTTTGGTTTACGGAATGCCCCAGCGACTTTTGTACGCATGATGCGTCGCGTTTTAGGTAATCGCACCGATCTCATTTCGTATATGGACGATATTTGCATTTTTCATGATACTTGGGAAGAGCATATCGCTGGGATAC
>JAMPIV010003089.1:0-190296 GCA_024509875.1 Oreohelix idahoensis | reverse complement strand
TTCAAGCAAGGGGAAACAAATCCCTTGATCCAGGAGAGGAAAAACAATTAAATCCCTTGAACCAAGCGAGGGCAAACAGTTACATCCCTTGACAATCAAAGCGATGGGGAACTGGAAAGCCAAGGCCACGAACCGGAAACGTAGCCTACTTAAAGGATTTGGGAAGGTAGTTCGAATCGATGTAGACATTGAGGTCAAGAAAGTTACTTTAACGCAAATTTTTCCCAAGTTCAGGCCCTCATTTCCACGTAATGTTTATCACTAACTTCAAGTTGTTTGGCTCTATGCATTAATAATTGTGTGTTGTCATCGTCGGTAAATGTTATTATATGAAGTAATGAAAATGCACTCATCACCAATAAATATAAATATTTATAATTTCCGACAATGTCAATCCATTTCTTGCCGATAAGTGTGAATATTTTTCATTTCAGAAAATCTGGTTACATTCATTGGCAGTATTTAATTAGTGACATTTAGCACTTACAAGAAGGAGGGATCTACACATTTATTTACTTATTTTGTTGTTGTTGTCCTTCTCTTCTTGCACCGTCAATGTTTTGACGAGTTGCCACTAGTATTTCATAATTTACACACAAAGTAAACGTAGTTATCTTTGTTTCTTGAGGAGAATGGAACCACAGGTGTAGGTGGCCCTTGTTACAGGAGAAGGAGCTAATTGTGCTCTAGCAGGTTTGGTTTCGTAAGCACCTTATTTAACATGATAAGGTTGCTAATTAAATGGATTACCAAAAAGCTAAGCTACAGACTTTCACAAATGGAAGCTTGCGAAGAATAGAAGGATTAAAGTAGTATGACACGATCACTAACGTGGAACTAATAATAAGAACTGGACGGGCAGCAGTAGAACAATGAGAAGAAGACGCTGGGGATAGATATGACACACACTGAGAAAACCTGTTGATAGCATTACCAGACAATCTCTGAGAAAACCTGTTGATAGAATTACCAGACAATCCCTGAGAAAACCTGTTGATAGCATTACCAGACAATCTCTGAGAAAGCCTGTTGATATCATTACCAGACAATCTCTGAGAAAACCTGTTGATATCATTACCAGACAATCTCTGAGAAAACCTGTTGATAGCATTACCAGACAATCCCTGAGAAAACCTGTTGATAGCATTACCAGACAATCCCTGAGAAAACCTGTTGATAGCATTACCAGACAATCCCTGAGAACACCTGCTGATAGCATTACCAGACAATCCATGAGAACACCTGTTGATAGCATTACCAGACAATCCCTGAGAAAACCTGTTGATAGCATTACCAGACAATCCCTGTTTTTGGAATCCCTAAGGTTAGAGAGATAGAGGAAGACCAAATAACACGTGGAAAAGATAACTGGAGACAGACACGAAGGAGATGAAGAAGACATAGACAGACTTTAACCTGATGACGCGGGGCAGCAAGACTTGGCATACATTTGTTGAAGGTCCATGCCCGATTATGAGTTGAAAGGTGAAAGGTGAAAGAAGAAGAAGGATGCTAATACCTTGCACTATCCTCTTCTTACGTCACGTTTTTACGGTGCAGAAGTCCTGTTCTGTGCTTTCCAGTAACGAGTCTTTTGATTAACGGTGATTATTCTTTTGGTATAGTTCTATGATACTTCATAGTATCGAGTTTGCATCAACTGTAATTATTCTTTAGGTATAGTTCTATGATACTTCATAGTATCGAGTTTGCATCAACTGTAATTATTCTGTACGTCCCAGTATCGATCTTGGGCCAACTATAAATACTCTTTACAGCCCAGTATTGACCTTGGACCAACTATAATTAGTCTTTACGTCCTATTATCGAGTCTAGGATCAACTGTAAATTGCTCCAAGTTATTTCATTATTTGCACAGTCATCATCCTCATCATTTCCCTGTTCGCTCCTTATGGATCATGCAGCCACCACCACTGCTGGTCCTTGCAGGAAGCCTGCACAACGCCTTGCTCCTGCAGCGGGGGTTTCTGCAGCTATTTGTTTGACATGTCCAGGTTGCCAGCCTCGTGAACAACCTTATTTTAACCGTTTTGTTCGACAAGCCTGAGAGAGCATTAAACACATTCTGCCTTAGCCCCCATCAGAGACCCCAGGGAACTAAACCTGACACAGAGTAAAAAAAAAAAAAAGCTGTCTTAAGATTTTCTTCCACATTTCTTATTTTTCTAATCTTTGTGCGTCACAAAGTGAAACTCCAAACTCACAACGAAGACCATAGCTGCGGTAGATAACGCCTGCGTCACCAGCACACTTCTGTATGGCAGCGAAAGATGGACCACCTATGATAAGAAAGAAAGAAGACTCAATACGTTCTATCTACATTGTCTTCGCCACATCCTCGGTATTTCATGGAAGTGACAAATGTCGAGGTGTTGTCACGTGCTGGCCTTCAAAGCATGAATATACTGCATAGACAGCGCAGACGACGCTGGTTTGGCCATGTCCGCCGCATGGAAGATGGTCGCATCCCGAAAGATATCTTCTACAGACAACTGGCAGATGGGAAAAGAACAGTTGGGCGACCGCAGCTGCGGTTCACAGATGTGTGCAAAAGAGACATGAGGGTACTGGACATAAATCCAGCAACCTGGGAGGATGAAGCTGCCGATCGCACCATGTGGTGGTTTTCTCTACGGCGCCACCTCAGATTGGGCGAAAAGAAGTTCTCACGACAAGCAGAAGAAAGGAGAAAACGTCGAAAGGAACACCAGGAAAAAAAGCAGCTGAAGGCTGTCACCTCAGGGGCGCATTCCCATAATCAGTTATGACTGAAGGGGCTATTATTATTATAGCCTATTTTAACATGCTTACTTATACCTTTGAGTCTTGTATCATTGTGTGTTACCTGGACATGTATGTTCATCTCAAAGTTCTGACCACGGCGTTAGCGTTCGAGCCTCTACTTGTTTTACACGGTCTCAGACTGTTAAACTAAAGAATATGCCAACTGTTGCCTCTTGCATGTCGTAACAGGCGACTAGTCTGAGGTTGTGTATAGAGCTGGCAACATCGTTATGTAAAAGAAATCACCACAGAATTGACACTGCCAGAGTTTGTACTTTGGTATAGGTTTCCTCAAGGTCATTGTCTGCAGTGGTGGATCCATGTTTTATAAAGAGAGAAAACAAGGAGATGAAGAAGATGAAAAACGCTGTTAAACTTAAGTGCTCTCTTTTTTCCTAAGTCCTGTGGTTTAAAGTGAACAAAGTATAAGCTCATCGATCGATGTCGTCTCTAGATAATTTTGATCTGTGAGAAAAAAGAAAGACTAGAATGTTTGATTGCCTCGGTCTCCCCATTCTGTCTGCCCGGGATTCACTTAATGGTCCCTGAATTTCATCATACCAGGGTGAAGTGTAGACGGAGAAAATTTGTGGAGCGCCGTTTAATCTAGTGCCTTTAAGGCCGCCAAGAAAGGTGAGCGTGACGCGACTGTACATTACTTTTAAAGTCTAGTTTGCCGTAACATAAATAGCTTCATCAGTTTCATCATCATCATCATGTTACCTTCAGCAGCATCATCGTCTTCTTACACACACAAACATGCTTAATCTATTTTGTGCACAGTAAGGTTTAAGGTGAAGAAAATTATGCATTGCAGGATTGAAAAGAACAACATAATTTATTTCATCATTGTATTTTAAACTTTGATACAATAATTATGGAGGAAACTAAGGAATCGATAGATTTATCTGAAAGTTTATTTCAAAATTTTAAAACCAAAATTACCAGTTAATTAAAAAAAACCATTCTTTTCCCGAAGGTTTTATGGTTAATGTTGCGTCAAAAGGAGGTTCAAATTTGCAGTCGCTTCCCGGAGAATTCAAATCTTTGACATTTTTTCCAGAGTATTTCTGTAACAGAGTTGTGTTTTCTTATTCTTACTTCACCTTTCAGTTCCCAAAAGGAGCATAGACCTTCAACAAACGTATGCCAAGTGTTGATGCACCGTGTTGATGCCCCGTGTTGATGCCCCGTGTTGTTCATGCCCCGTGTTGTTCATGCCCCGTGTTGATGCCCCGTGTTGTTCATGCCCCGTGTTGATGCCCCGTGTTGATGCCCCGTGTTGTGCATGCCCCGTGTTGATGCCCCGTGTTGTTCATGCCCCGTGTTGATGCCCCGTGTTCATGCCACGTGCCATCAGGTCAAGGACTTTCCATGTCTTCTTCATCCTGATCAGGTCTGTGTCTAGTTCTCTTGTCCACGTGATGTCTGGTCTTCCTCCACCTTTCTTACCCCGGGGATTCTAGAATAAGGATTGTCTGGTCAGGCTAACACAAGTTTCCTTAATGTGTGTCCTCACATGTGAGGTTTTCTTAATGTGTGTCCTCACATGTGAGGTTTTCTTAATGTGTGTCGTCACATGTGAGGTTTTCTTAATGTGTGTCCTCACATGTAAGGTTTTCTTAATGTGTGTCCTCACATGTGAGGTTTTCTTAATGTGTGTCCTCACATGTTAGGTTTTCTTAATGTGTGTCCTCGCATGTGAGGTTTTCTTAATGTGTGTCCTCACATGTGAGGTTTTCTTAATGTGTGTCCTCACATGTGAGGTTTCCTTAATGTGCATCCTCACATGTGAGGTTTCCTTAATGTGTGTCCTCACATGTGATGTTTTCATAATGTGTGTCGTCACATGTGAGGTTTTCTTAATGTGTGTCGTCACATGTGAGGTTTTCTTAATGTGTGTCCTCACATGTGAGGTTTTCTTAATGTGTCCTCACATGTGAGGTTTTCTTAATGTGTGTCCTCACATGTTAGGTTTTCTTAATGTGTGTCCTCATATGTTATGTTTTCTTAATGTGTGTCCTCACATGTGAGGTTTTCTTAATGTGTGTCCTCACATGTTAGGTTTTCTTAATGTGTGTCCTCACATGTGAGGATTTCTTAATGTGTGTCCTCACATGTGAGGATTTCTTAATGTGTGTTCTCACATGTGAGGTTTCCTTAATGTGTGTCCTCACATGTAAGGTTTCCTTAATGTGTGTCCTCACACGTGAGGTTTTCTTAATGTGTGTTCTCACATGTGAGGTTTCCTTAATGTGTGTCATAACATGTGAGGTTTTCTTAATGCGTGTCCTCACATGTGAGGTTTTCTTAATGCGTGTCCTCACATGTGAGGTTTTCTTAATGTGTGTCCTCACATGTGAGGTTTTCTTAATGTGTGTCCTATCCACCTCTAGAGTTTCCTCATGTCTTATTCCACTGGCGCTTGTGGTGTTCTTGTCAATAGTTCCACATAAGTGCTGCTGTCAAAGCCCTTCAATATGTACACAAGCACCTATGAGTGAAAGTTTGTACTTTTTTGTTGTTGCTTTTGATGTTCTACATGTTTTCAGAGCCTTACAGTATGATTGACTTGACATTTGCAGTGAAAACCAGACCACACGGACATGCGCCCTAACATAACCGACGGACCCTTTGTCAAGTTTTAACGGGGCGCGTCTCACCAAAAAAGAGGCAACATTTTATTTACAAAAAAAAAAAAAGAATAATATTGAATTGAAAATTCATATTTCTGTAATGGACCTGATTTCTTTTGACCTCCATATATTTCGCAATGACACGAAAGCTGTTTCCTGTTTACTTTGGTTCATTTTCTTCGGTTACAAGTTTAGTTCATCTTCCATTGTCAATTCCATTGATAAGCTATCTTCATTTTTGCGGTTTCTTCCCGTTCTTCACTTTCCTTGTCGATGACGAGGTGCCGCCGAAGAATATGTTCATTAAATTTTTAACGAAAGAACAAAAAGTAATTATTGAACAGAAGGTAACATTTTATTAACTTTTTATCTTCCTCTCTTGATTTTGGAGGTACATCAGTAGAGTAATAATTTTTCTTCTCTCGTCGGTCTTTTATTTATTTGTTAAAGAAAAGCTTCCTACATTTCTTAGACTAAATAGTTTTTCAGAACTCAAATGAATTAGATGACAGAGAAAGATTGGAAAATATTGAGCGCAACTTGTGTACCCGAGCTGATCTGAACTGGGTCGATTAACAGCAAATTGTTTCTGGTTTCAACATGATTCATTCATGTGCCAAGCACAATCCAAGCGTAAATAAGCGAAAAGAAATGTGTGTTTCGTAAATTTATTTAGTTATACGATTTTTGTTCATAAAAAGAAATAAAAATAATTTAAAATTTTCCCGGGTCCCGTTCTTTTTTTTAAACCGGGATCCGACTGATCAAAAATTGTTTAAAATTCCCTGGAATTACCATCCCGGGAATTCTCGAACCCCTAGTCAGCCGCCAAGGATTCAAGAAGAAGAAGATTATTACCCTACCAGTTAATCTTCTTTGTGTTTCTATCTCATATATCTGGCATTTTTGGTTGGTTTTTAAAACACGTAGTGTTATTACTGTTATTTTTCTATGTTTTCGGCGTAATCTAACCATCTCAGTGATACTTAATACAGTATTAATATCCAAGCTAAACACTTTTACATTATATACAGCATATAACTCAAATATTTTACCTTATTGAATATCGTCTCTATTTTCAATCTCTACCCTGAAGCAGTCCGTTAGCAGCTCTTTTAATGAATCTTGAAGATAAAGGATTTAAAGAGCTGTTGTTGCTGTCGATCCATAGGCACTTGGAGCACGAGCAGACTAATATGGTTGAAGGGTATGTTAAACCCCCACTCCCCCTCTCAACCTCTCTTTTTCCTCATGAGAAGAAGATCTCCACGGATTCGCAAACACTTTAGGTGGCACTGCTTGAGCTGTCTTTTCTCAATCCCGTTAAGACACTTAAACGAGAAAAGGCGTAGGGGAATGGTTCCGTAGCTGTACTCTTGGCGCCCTGTGTAGCTTCTGGGGTCTCTGAGATAAAGAACGAAACAGCAACACTAAACCCTTGGGTGTGTCGTACAAGGCGATTAATATGTGGTTGTGAACGGGGCTGGCAACATTATCGTGTCAAACTAATTGCCACATAAACCATCACTGCAAGAATATGTGAATGTTTGGTGCAGGCTTCCCACCATGGGACCAGCTACGGTAGGGGATCCATGCTCCATAAGGAACGCAAAGGAAAATTATGATGTACTTTTGGTGTCTGTGGTAAAGTGGGATTTTATAAATATCTATAGGGGACTTAGTGTACTGACTGAGATCAGCTGTGAAGGTATCTGTATCTAATAGGTGTAGTGTTTTACAGATAACCTTACTTGCTGCCACATATGTATACCTCAGTCAGAATTATTCTGGAATATTGTGATGACTACGTTATATGTCTAGGGTATGTATATGATGAAGTGTAAGTCACAACAACAACAGACAGATAAACAATTTAATTTATTCCACCACACTTGACAACACTGTGACACTCACATACATGGAACATTCTATGAGACTATTTTAAACGAGTCACTGGTAAATTTTCAAATATCAATATGTATTAATTACTTTTCATTAATATATATGTGTCCTGATTCAAATACAAAGTGAACCAGGAATCACAATCAATTTCAATTATAAGTTATATATATATAGAATTTATCAATATGAATCTTGTAGTGACATATTTTATTAATTTTATCATATGTGTGTCAGTTGTGTAGTAGTAATATGAGGTAATACTGGTGTTGTTTTTTCAAGCTATGTTGGTATTTGTCATCATGACTTCAAGTGTTTATTTCTGTTGGAACTAGTATTGGAGATGTTCTCAGTTCCGTTCATTAAAACAATTAATTTCCCCTCTTATTTTAATACAATGTCAGTTTAAGGGGGTATACATAATGTTGAGCTCCGCTGGCCACATAGGCTTAACTTTCGTGATGGCAGCAGGAAAAGACTCCTCTGCTCGATTGCTCCCCTGTGTTCTGGAGACACCTCACTGTTTGCTATATGGACCAAGGAGTATGCTGTCCGCCTCTGGATTCAGCAAAGCTCTGACCAGGTACTGCTCAATAGCTTTAGGACCACAGTCCCACAATTCATGGAAATATTACACAGTGACGTTGAATGGCAATGAATATAGCACAACTTCGATCTGCCGATGTCCCAGGCTTTTATTTATAACAATATGCACTGGTGCTCAACGCACTGTTTCTTAGTAGGTTTATTACAAGATGTGGCCCGGAACAGACGCCCTGAATTGAGTATATTGGCAGCTCTAACCAATCATGCCATGTTTACCTACTTTTCAAAAAATATTACCCTTCTCACGTTTCCCCTAACAACAAAGAAGTAGTATTTATAGTCCGACTAATCGTGTTTAGCCT
Organism: Oreohelix idahoensis; assembly: GCA_024509875.1. NCBI lineage: Eukaryota > Metazoa > Mollusca > Gastropoda > Stylommatophora > Oreohelicidae > Oreohelix > Oreohelix idahoensis. The sequence goes on along the minus strand of JAMPIV010003089.1, from coordinate 182,048 downwards.
TACATTTATTTTCCGCCAATCCAATAGGAGGTAACATGTCAGCCTATTTCCCGTACAATGGTGGGGTGAAATTCTGCCACTGAGCGATTCTGAATTTGGTGTTGTCTGACACCCTCACTATTTTCTTTTGGCTATAATTTGTTAATTCCTAGACTATTTGCGTAACGTTTAAAATATTATTTGTCAGCAAGTCCTAAGGAACCCAAATATATATATTTAATGGAGCCAATATGCATTTTCTTCTAGGATAGTCGTGCTGTTACTACCTCCTCACTTCCAAACTTTAGGGTGTCTGGGTACTGTCATGTTTTCAAACGTAAACCAGTATAATGTCATATTTCCTAATAAGAATTTTGTAAGTTTTTAAAACCTAACTCTGGTATGGGTAGTGTGTTTATCACTGTCGATTTGAAAAAAAACTAGTGCATGTGGCCTTACACGCGTGATGGCAGCAATTGTGTATCGCGCGACGCGTGTTTAGTGTTGCATGTGTCCCTGCTTTCAGCCCTCCCTTCTTTCTATCTTTAGTCCATCTGTCTTTCGTTTTTTTTTTTTAACGTAGTGTATAAAATGACATGAATGGAATTTTAAATCTAGGTCAACTTGCGTATCTCAAGGTTTTTCTTAGAAATGCAGCACATGTTTTATCGTAGAAAGCGGGAATTGAAGCAGTAGGCTTTTACTATCAACGTGAAACGTTACAATTTGCAGACGCAGGAGAAAACAAGGGGGATTTCGCGTACAGTCATTGTGACAGCACTGTTCTCTTTTACCTTTTCTCTTTCCTTTTATTGAAGTTATTTGTTAGGCTTTACATTTGCCTGATAATTTATATATGTGGATTAGAATATTTCACGACATCTCCCCTCTTAAAACAGACATCTTATGTCAGTCCTTTATTCTATATACACATAGATAAATGTAAGTCAACTTGACTTTACTCTGCTGTTGTGCTATCATGGTTTTATGTAGTTGGGTCCATTCAGAGTAGGCACTACTCATGAAATCTGCCTCAGACCTCTACAACCAATAATATTTTTCGGTTATGTTACTGAACAGCCGCAAGTGTGACTGCTTGTCTTAATGCTGCTTCACAACCCGTATTCACCATTTCTCTTCTCTGAGTCTGCGCAATGACATGTCCAGAGAACATTAGATTTTCCTCAAAATGTACGTTATGAGGAGATAATATATACCTGGTGATAGCAGAGTTTTCGTAGGGGATCCCATAATTTTCTTATTAGCTTGTATGAAACATTCGGAATATCCTCAATCAAAGAGGCAACACAGGGATTCATTACGTTCCTCCGAATTGTTTACATCCAACAAGTTTGTCTGATCTCAGGTTTTACTGGAATCTGATAGTATCCTTTACTCAGATCCACCCTTGAGAAATATTTAGCTTTATTTAGCCTGGCAAACAGCTGATTTGTATCCGGCAATGGATCCACCTGTCCTTCTGTAATAGCATTCAGTCTCCTGTAATCTATACAGAGTCTATGTTCTCCAGAGGGCTTCCTTAAGAGTACAACACCGGAACTATACGAAGATTCACTGTGTGAAATAATTCCTTCCTTCAACAAATAGTCTATCTCTTCCTTCAAAGCTTTCTCCTTAGCAAAAGGAATCGAATATGGTTTCATACAGACAGGTGTGGGGTCTATCAGTTTCATATCATATTCCAATAAGTTTGTATGCCCAGGTCGGTCTGTTAACACCTCTGTATGAGTATCTAGAACCTGTTGCACTCTCTCTTTCTGAGTTTTCGTTAAATGTGTACTGATTTTCACCTGTGCCGCTGTCTCACAGGGGTGTAATGGATATTCAAATGATGAAAGTGGTTCCTTTTTCATCTCCATGGCGATAGACAAGGTCAACAAATGTGTCTCTTCCTGATGTTCTCTCTCCAAATAATTCTTCAGGAGATTCACATGATAGATTTTTTCTTTCCCCTTCTTATCTATCTTATAATTTGTTCTAGACACCTTCTCTAGAACTGTATATGGACCTTGCCATCCAATCTGTAACTTATTCTGACTCCCGGGGAGAAGAAGCAGTACCTTCTCTCCCACAGCCAAATCTCTGTCTTTCGCCTTCCTGTTATAATAGGCAGCATGTTTCTTCCTGGCTTGTTTCAAATTTTCATTGGCAAGTTTCCAGCCAGTTTTTAAACGAGTGGTCAGCTCATTCACATATTGGTATGAGGATGTAATATTTTCCTCTGCCTTTTCGTCCGTCCACGTTCTTAACAGAGCTACATATGGACCTTTAATTGTGTGGACCTATTTGTCCATGCACCGGTATGGTCTCTTCCACTCGAAGCTCTATAGTGATGATTTTTCTTCCCAGAATTATCAGTCACAAAACGACCGCTACCAATTTTCCTCTTGGGGCTTTCTCCCCACTTAAAATTCTTGATGAGAGATTTCCTCTCTACATCTTCTTCCTCCAGTTTGTTTAAGTCCGATTGAGGGATTTTCGGCTTATCCTGGGGTAAGACATCTTTTTGCACTCTCCGCATAGTGGCCATTGTAAAACAGTTAAGTGAAGCTTGTCCGTGAAAAGGGGCTTCCCATTCCATTTGGTCCACTTTATCAAATTTATTTTTCTTTCTATTGTCAGGCCTACGGTTGCCCCATGGCGTGTCCAGGTCCTGATCAATGTTCCCACTTGTGGGTGTTCCCTCATGTGCTATGCTACACCTTTCTACAAAATTCTCAATGTCCCATCTTGCCTTGGGCCAATAATAATTGTGAGCCACCTTTTGGATGATGGTACCTATTTTCTCATGGTCCCCATCTGGTTTCACATGTAGGCTCCTTATTAATTCTGTCCTATATCTTTTAGGAAGAACCAGCTGTCCGTGACCTTTGGATCTAGCTCCAGTCTTCCTATACATCAACTTGTTTTTCATGTAAAAATCTCCCTTGCCTGGAGTTATATGACCAGTTGACAATTTCCTGAAACAAGGCTTGAGGGTCTTATCCCCAGCCTGTGCCTTCCTCATCTCTTCTGGAGTGGTATCTAACATAATATCCTCCTCCTTTCTTGAGATCGACCTGACCTGAAGGGTGGCCATAACTATAGGGTTCCTTCTGCAACGGTCAGTGTCATGATTGTTCATCTTACAATTTTTACACCACCTTTTCCCTTGGTTGAAAGATTTTCTTTCATCATATTTCCTTTCATCGAATTGTGGGGTTTTATTTTTATTGTCATACCGTGGCCTATCAAATTGGTGCTTACCTTTGTTTTGATCCCTAGGATCAAATTTATTAAAGTTCTGTGGTGCCCTAAAATTATCCACCTGTTTCTTTTTATTACCTGTTACCTCTGCTTGAGCTGCTTGATACCTTTCAGCAACATTTAGCAACTCACCCAGCCTCTCTGCACCTTGTTCCATGAGAAACTTTCTCAGGTCTGGAGCCATGGACTCTCTTAATTGTTCTATAAGAATCATTTCCTTAAGATCTTGGGTTTTCCCCAGAGAAGTCCATTTCTCCAAGTATGTCTCTAACCGTGCAGAGAACTGGTGATAGGTTTCACCTGACAGTAGTTTAGCATTCCTAAATTTTTTCCTATAAAATTCTGCGTTCTTTTCATATCTTAACAAAAGAGCCTGCTTTAGCATGTTATAATTTTCCTGATCACCTCTGCTCATTTTAGCAAAAACTTCATAAGCTGCCCCACGAAGTCCTTGAGATAACTTTAAGCTCCACCTTTCTCTCTCTAACCCATATGTGGTAGCTAATAGTTCATATCTATTTAGATAGCTCTCAATATCATCGTCTTTCTCAACAAAATGATCTAAATGAAAATTCATAGCCGAGGTTGAGGCTCCCTGACTAGCAGTGGCATCAGAGGTAAAGGGACTGGCACCATTTTCAGGAGCATGGCCTTGAAACTCAAACTCCCTTAGTCGTAACTCATGTTCCCTTTGTAATCTCTTCTCCTCCTTTTCTGCTTCCCTCTCTGCAGTCAATCTTCTTTCCTCGGCGTCCAATGCTTTAGCCTCTTTGTCAGCCTCAATCTGCAACCTCTTAGCCTCAGCCTCAATCTGCAACCTCTTAGTCTCAGCCTCTAACTTTCTTTCGGCCTCTTTTTCTAATCTTCTTTCTTCCCGTTCAATATATTTGTCACATTCAGCAGTAACATAAGAAATCATAATTTGCCCGTCCATTCCTAACTCTTTCGCAGTCTGTACAGCAGCAGATCGAAATTTGGCCAGGTCCGCCATTTTCTAACAGGTAAATGTAAATAATATCTAACTAAACAATATAATCTATAATTATTTATTTAATGACACCACAGGCACTGAGAGCTCAACCTTATTTAATTCCACCCAAGGATACCTTTTAATTCTTATAATTCCCAATATATATAACAGGAGAAAGTTCAATATCCCGGACCGGACCCCAATATATGTGGTAAAGTGGGATTTTATAAATATCTATAGGGGACTTAGTGTACTGACTGAGATCAGCTGTGAAGGTATCTGTATCTAATAGGTGTAGTGTTTTACAGATAACCTTACTTGCTGCCACATATGTATACCTCAGTCAGAATTATTCTGGAATATTGTGATGACTACGTTATATGTCTAGGGTATGTATATGATGAAGTGTAAGTCACAACAACAACAGACAGATAAACAATTTAATTTATTCCACCACACTTGACAACACTGTGACACTCACATACATGGAACATTCTATGAGACTATCTTAAACGAGTCACTGTTAAATTTTCAAATATCAATATGTATTAATTACTTTTCATTAATATATATGTGTCCTGATTCAAATACAAAGTGAACCAGGAATCACAATCAATTTCAATTATAAGTTATATATATATAGAATTTATCAATATGAATCTTGTAGTGACATATTTTATTAATTTTATCATATGTGTGTCAGTTGTGTAGTAGTAATATGAGGTAATACTGGTGTTGTTTTTTCAAGCTATGTTGGTATTTGTCATCATGACTGTGGTAAAGTGGGATGATATAAATATTTATAGGGACTTAGTGTACTGACTGAGATCAGCTGTGAAGGTATCTGTATCTAATATGTGTAGTGTTTTACAGATAACCTTACTTACTGCCACATATTTATATCTCAGTCAGAATTATTCTGGAATATTGTGTTGGCAACGTTATATGTCTAGGGTTATGCAAATGATGAAGTGTAAGTCACCACAACAACAACAGATAAACAATTTAATTATTCCACCACACTTGACAATACTGTGACACTCACAAACAGTCAACACTCTAGAAGACTATCTTAAAAGATTCAATGATAAATTTCAGATATATACATATGTATTGATTTTTTCTACAATAGTGATCCTGATTCAACTACACAGTGAACCAGGCAATATTATAACATGTAATTACAAATATTAAGTACACAGTGATAAATGTGGTCTTTGCATTGACATACAATATTAGTAATCTATGTGTGTGAGTTGTGATGTGGTAATATGAGGTAATACTGGTTTTGTTCTTCAAGATAGATTCTTATTAGACATCATGACTGCATGTGCTTGTGTATGTTGGAACTAGTATTGGAGATGGTCTCAGTTCCGAACATTAAAACAATTAATTGCCCCTCTTTAATTAATACAATTCATTTTAAAAGGAGGGGTACAAATTGTTGAGCTCTGTTGGCCACGAAGGGCTTAACTTTCGTGATGGCGGCAGGCAAAGACTCCTCTGCTAGACTTCTTCACTGGTTCTGAAGACACCTCACTGGTTACTACAGGGGCCAAAGAGTATGTTGTAGCCTCTGGATTCAGCAAACGCTCAGACCAGGTGCGGCTTCAATAACTAGGACCACAGTCCCTGAAACAAGAAGGATGTACCTCCTACTTCAGAACTAATTTATACTATCTGGCTAGACTGAGCACAATACATCACAAACACAGAGTTCAGAGCTTTAGTTTAACTGCTATCTTCTTCTGAAGCAGTTTACTCCAGTATTAACCTCCCTAACGGTTACTACGCCTCTGCACTTTCAGCTATAAGTCCTTCCATATCATAAGGTAGGTGGCAGTGTACTATGTGGTAATTCCATGTAGTTTTACTTTTCTCCGACACCTTCTGTTCAGGTTGGAGCACTATATATATTATAGGCCTTTATTCTTGTTCGCTACTGAACTGCACACATATACAGACATAAATTATCAATGTACATTCAATTTTCATTAAAAAGAGATCAAATATTTCAACCTACCACAATTTCTGGAAATAAACACAGATACGTTGACTAGCAATGAATGTAGGCACAAATACTGGCACAAATTCCCATCTGCTTATGTTCCAGGCTTTTATTTAGCAAAAATATGAGCTGGCTTCAACGCACTGTTGCTTTATCAAGCTTATTTGAACTAGTGGTCTCGAACTAACGCTATCAATTAACTATATTAACAGACCTAACCAATCAGGCCATTTCTACCCCCTCGTTTGAAAAAAAGTACTCTTACTTCCGTCTCCCTTGACAACAAAAGATAGCATTTATAGTCCGACTAATCGTGTTTAGCCTTACATATCATTCCATCCAATCAATTCAAATATAACTTGTGGCCTATTTCCGTACAATAGTGGTTTAAAATTCTGCCACTGAGCGACTCCGAGTTTTTAGGTTGTCTGACACCCTCATTATTTTCTTTTGCCTATAATTTATTAATTCCTGGACTATTTGCGTAACACTTAACATATTCTGTGTCAGCAAGCCCTAAGGAATCCAAATATCTCATTCTAAGGGAGCTAGGTGGCTGCGTTCAAAATGTGCATTTTCTACCACCTCCTGTTCACTTCAATCCCCATGTGGTGTCTGGGTACTGTCATGTTTTCAAACGTAAATCCATCTAATGTCATCTTTCCTAATAAGCGTTTTCCAGGTTTTTTAAAACCTAACTCTGGGAAGGGTAGTGTTTTTATCACTGTCCGTCTGAAAAAAAGTTAGTGCATGTGGCCTTACACGCGTGTTAGTAGTAATTGTATATCGCGTTACGCTTGTTGGGGGTGGCATTAATAGCGAGACGCGTGTTTAGTGTTGCATGCGTTCCTGATTTTCAGCCCTCCCTTCTTTCCATCCTACATCCATCTGTCCATTCGTAGTGTAATTAATTTAGGTCATACGCAGTGTGCCTCTCAATGTTTTTTCTTAGAAATGCAATACCCGTTTTAATGTGTTGTGGAAACGCTTGTATTATGCAGTGGCTTATATTTAACGTGGAAACGTTACAATTTGCAGACGAAGCATAAAACAAAGGGGGATTTCGAGTACTGTCATTGTGACAGCACTGTTCTTTACCATTCTTCTTCCTTTTATAGAATTTATTTGTTAGGCTTTACATTTACTTTTTAATTTATATATGTGGATTAGAATTTCTCACGACAAATCCTCCCCTCTTAAAACAGACGTTATATGTCAGTCTATAATTCTATATACACATAGAGAAATTTATTCTTTCTGGGGCTTACGGTGATTCTCATCACACGGATGGCGGCTTAAAAATCCGCTCCCAGATTTGTTTTTCCACTTATATACTCTATGCTAAACTCAAATGGCTGTAGCAATAATGACCAACGGAGTAATCTAGTGTTCTCATGCCTAGCTTGTGCTAGAAACGACAAGGGTTTGTGATCCGTTTGCAACTTAAATGCCTTCCCATACAGATAAATATTGAATTTCTTTATCGCCCATATTACTGCAAGACATTCTTTTTCGCTAGTTGAGTAGTTGGTTTCAGCTTTATTCAACTTTCTGCTAGCATATGCCACTGGGCTTAATTCCCCATCCAATGCATCTGATTTCTGTAGCAGAGTTGCACCTAACCCAATATTACTGGCATCCGTTCTTACTACAAATTCCTGACTTAAGTCAGGTAGTTTCAAAATAGGTTTACTTGTGAGCTTTTCCTTCAATTCTTGGTAAGCCATTTCACATTGTGGTGTCCATGTAATTCGATCTGGGTTTCCTTTACGTGTCAAATCCGTTAACGGTGCACATATGGAATTAAAGTTTTTGATATACTTTTGGTAAAAACCACATAATGAGACAAAGGATCTCACGTCTTTCTTGGTTTGTGGTCTCGGGGCTTTCTTTAGTTTCTCCAAATTCTTTGGGTCAGGGGTCATATTTCCCTGATAAACTGTGTGTCCCAGGAATTCCAATTCTTTACATCCAACGCAACATTTGGTTGGTCGGGCTGTTAAATTCGCTTCCCTAAGTCGATTAAACAGCATGTTCAGAGAGTCAATGTGTTCCTCAAAGGTTTCTGTTGCTATAAGGATATCATCCATGAAATTTGTAATGCATGGGTTATTCAGAGGGTCCAATAATTTTCTCATCATTCTAGAGAAGACACTAGGTGCATTCTTCAATCCAAATGGCAATCTGTTAAACTCATAGTGTCCTTCTGATGTACTAAAAGCTAGATATGGTCTAACCTCAGGCTTTACTGGAATTTGATAGTATCCTTTACTCAAATCCACTTTTGAGAAATACTTAGCTTTATTTAGCCTGGCAAACAACTGATTTGTATCCGGCAATGGATCCACCTGTCCTTCTGTAATAGCATTCAGTCTCCTGTAATCTATACAGAGTCTATGTTCTCCAGAGGGTTTCCTTAAAAGTACAACACTGGAACTATACGAAGATTCACTGTGTGAAATAATTCCTTCCTTCAACAAATAGTCTATCTCTTCCTTCAAAGCTTTCTCCTTAGCAAAAGGAATCGAATAAGGCTTCATACAGACAGGTGTGGGGTCTATCAGTTTCATATCATATTCCAATAAGTTTGTATGCCCCGGTCGATCTGTTAACACCTCTGTATGATTATCTAGAACCTGTTGCACTCTCTCCTTCTGATTTTTCGTTAAATGCGTACTGATTTTCACCTGTGCCGCTGTCTCACAGGGGTGTAATGGATATTCAAATGATGAAAGTGGTTCCTTCTTCATCTCCATTGCAATGGACAAGGTTAGCAAGTGTGTCTCTTCCTGATGTTCTCTTTCCAAATATTTCTTCAGGAGATTCACATGATAGATTTTTTCTTTCCCCTTCTTATCTATCTTATAATTGGTTCTAGACACCTTCTCTAGAACTGTATATGGACCTTGCCATCCAATTTGTAACTTATTCTGATTTCCGGGCAAAAGAAGCAGTACCTTCTCTCCCACAGCCAAATCTCTGTCTTTTGCCTTCCTGTTATAATAAGCAGCATGTTTCTTCCTGGCTTGTTTCAAATTTTCATTGGCAAGTTTCCAGCCAGTTTTTAAACGAGTGGTCAGCTCATTTACATATTGGTATGAGGATGTAATATTTTCCTCTGCTTTTTCATCCGTCCACGTTCTTAACAGTGCTTCAAGTGGACCTTTTATTGGCCTTCCAAACAATAATGTTGCCGGGGCCATACCGGTTGAACTATGGGGTACCTCCCGATAAGCAAAGAGGGCGGCGTGCAGGTACTGGTCCCATGTATCTGGTTTTTCGTGTGCCAACTTTCTCAGGATCGACATCAACGTGCCGTTAAATCTTTCCACTTGGCCGTTCCCTTGGGGATGATACACACTACAATGGTAGTGTTTGGCCTGGAAGATCCTGAAAACTTCTTCAGTTAGTTTCCCCTTGAACTGAGAGCCATTATCAGTCAAGATTTGATTGGGAAAACCTAACCTTGTGAAAATTGTGAGTAATGCCTCTGCCACATGTTTAGAATCAATCGATGACAGGGCTACCGCCTCTCCCCACATAGAACAAGTGTCCACCAGAGTCAGAATGTAGCTGTTCCTTCTCTTAGTTCGAGTGAGAGGTCCCACAAGATCCACGGCAACTCTCTCAAAGGGTGTTCCCACTATGGGCATTTCTCCCAGAGTTGCTGGTGCAGTCCAATGCTTAGGTGCTACTCGTTGGCACTCTGGACAGGATTTTACATATCGTTTGATATCTTCAGTTATTCCTGGCCAGAAATAGTGACAAGCTATTCGCTGTCCTGTTGCGCTGATCCCCATATGACCACTGAAGGGAATCGCGTGCCCTAGTTCCAACACTTTAGTCCTATATGAAGTGGGAAGGACCAGCTGTCCGTGACCATTGGATTCAGATCCAGCCTTCCTATAAATCAGCTTGTTCTTCATATAAAATTCTCCCTTGCCTGGAGGTGTATGTGATTTGGGCAACTTCTTGAAACACGGCTTGAGTGTTTTGTCCTCCGCCTGTGCCTTTCTCATCTCATCTGGATGAGTATTTATTGGATTATCCTCCTCCTTTTTAGACTGTGATCTGGTCTGCACTGTTGCCAATATCACAGGTCTCTTGGGATTCCCCAAGAAGACATATCTACACCCCAATATCAGAGGGTAGATTGGCTCATTTATCACTGCTGCTTTTATGATTCCTTCCACATATCGCGTTTTCACCTTTATCCGGGCGACGGGAAGTGTCATGGTAGCTACATCCTTGGTTGCAGTTTGAATCTCCACTGTTTCTGTGGTGTATTGATCCGCCTGCACCAGGTGAGAACTCACAACGGAATCGTAATCTAAACCGGTATCATATAAACATCTTATAGTGACACCATTACAGATGACATCTTCACACACTGGGGGTGGTATGGTTCCTGTAGTTCTGCAGGTTTGACCTTTTTTTCCTTTTTCCCAGATGTCATAGCAGCACAATGAGGAGGTTTCCTTCTACAATGGTCAGTGTCATGATTGTTCATCTTACAATTTTTACACCACCTTTTCCCTTGGTTGAAAGATTTTCTTTCATCATATTTCCTTTCATCGAATTGTGGGTTTTTATTTTTATTGTCATACCGTGGCCTATCAAATTGGTGCTTACCTTTGTTTTGATCCCTATGATCAAATTTATTAAAGTTCTGTGGTGCCCTAAAATTTTCCACCTGTTTCTTTTTATTACCTGATACTTCTGCTTGAGCCGCCTGATACCTTTCTGCAACATTTAGCAACTCACCCAGCCTCTCTGCACCTTGTTCCATGAGAAACTTTCTCAGGTCTGGAGCCATGGACTCTCTTAATTGTTCTATAAGGACCATTTCCTTAAGATCTTGGGTTTTCCCCAGAGAAGTCCATTTCTCCAAGTATGTCTCTATCCGTGCAGAGAACTGGTGATAGGTTTCACCTGACAGTAGTTTAGCATTCCTAAATTTTTTCCTGTAAAATTCTGCGTTCTTCTCATATCTTAACAAAAGAGCCTGCTTTAGCATGTCATAATTTTCCTGATCATCTCTGTGCATTTTGGCAAAAACTTCATAAGCTGCCCCACGAAGTCCTTGAGATAACTTTAAGCTCCACCTTTCTCTCTCTAACCCATATGTGGTAGCTAATAATTCGTATCTATTTATATAGCTCTCAATATCATCGTCTTTCTCAACAAAATGATCTAAATGAAAGTTCATAGCTGAGGTTGAGGCTCCCTGAGTAGCAGTAGCATCAGAGGCAAAGGGACTGGCACCATTTTCAGGAGCATGGCCCTGAAACTCAAACTCCCTTAGTCGTAGCTCATGTTCCCTTTGTAATCTCTTCTCCTCCTTTTCTGCTTCCCTCTCTGCAGCTAATCTCTTCTCTTCCCTTTCTGCCTTTTGTTCTTCTACTTGGAGCCTCTTAATCTCCCTATCAGCCTCCAATGCTTTAGCCTCTTTGTCAGCCTCAATCTGCAACCTCTTAATTTCTTTTTCAGCCTCTAACCTTCTTTCGGCCTCAAATCTTCTTTCTTCGCGTTCAATAAATTTGTCACATTCAGTAGTGACATAGGTAATCATAACTTGCCCATCTAATCCCAACTCTTTTGCAGTCTGTACAGCCGCAGATCGAAATTTGGCCAGGTCCGCCATTTTATATCAGGTAATTAAATAAAATATCTAACTAAACAATATAATCTGTAATTATATATCCAATGGACAAAACAGGCACCAAGAGCTCAACCTTATTTAATTCCACCCAAGGATACCTTTTAACTTTTTATATTCCCTGAAGTGAATTACCCCCAATATTTATACTAGTAAAGGATTCAATATCCCGGACCGGACCCCAATATATGTGGTAAAGTGGGATGATATAAATATTTATAGGGACTTAGTGTACTGACTGAGATCAGCTGTGAAGGTATCTGTATCTAATATGTGTAGTGTTTTACAGATAACCTTACTTACTGCCACATATTTATATCTCAGTCAGAATTATTCTGGAATATTGTGTTGGCAACGTTATATGTCTAGGGTTATGCAAATGATGAAGTGTAAGTCACCACAACAACAACAGATAAACAATTTAATTATTCCACCACACTTGACAATACTGTGACACTCACAAACAGTCAACACTCTAGAAGACTATCTTAAAAGATTCAATGATAAATTTCAGATATATACATATGTATTGATTTTTTTCTACAATAGTGATCCTGATTCAACTACACAGTGAACCAGGCAATATTATAACATGTAATTACAAATATTAAGTACACAGTGATAAATGGTACAAATCTTCTTCTGATGCATTTTACGCCAGTATTAACCTCCCTAACGGTTACTACGCCTCTGCACTTGCAGCTATAAGTCCTTCCATATCATAAGGTAGGTGGCAGTGTACTATATGGTAATTCCATGTAGTTTTACTTTTCTCCGACACCTTCTGTTCAGGTTGGAGCACTATATATATTATAGGCCTTTATTCTTGTTCGCTACTGAACTGCACATATATACAGACATAAATTATCAATGTACATTCAATTTTGACATAAATTATCAATGTACATTCAATTTTCATTAAAAAGAGATCAAATATTTCAACCTACCACAATTTCTGGAAATAAACACAGATACGTTGACTAGCAATGAATGTAGGCACAAATACTGGCACAAATTCCCATCTGCTTATGTTCCAGGCTTTTATTTAGCAAAAATATGAGCTGGCTTCAACGCATTGTTGCTTTATCAAGCTTATTTGAACTAGTGGTCTCGAACTAACGCTATCAATTAACTATATTAACAGACCTAACCAATCAGGCCATTTCTACCCCCTCGTTTGAAAAAAAGTACTCTTACTTCCGTCTCCCTTGACAACAAAAGATAGCATTTATAGTCCGACTAATCGTGTTTAGCCTTACATATCATTCCATCCAATCAATTCAAATATAACTTGTGGCCTATTTCCGTACAATAGTGGTTTAAAATTCTGCCACTGAGCGACTCCGAGTTTTTAGGTTGTCTGACACCCTCATTATTTTCTTTTGCCTATAATTTATTAATTCCTGGACTATTTGCGTAACACTTAACATATTCTGTGTCAGCAAGCCCTAAGGAATCCAAATATCTCAATCTAAGGGAGCTAGGTGGCTGCGTTCAAAATGTGCATTTTCTACCACCTCCTGTTCACTTCAATCCCCATGTGGTGTCTGGGTACTGTCATGTTTTCAAACGTAAATCCATCTAATGTCATCTTTCCTAATAAGCGTTTTCTAGGTTTTTTAAAACCTAACTCTGGGAAGGGTAGTGTTTTTATCACTGTCCGTCTGAAAAAAAGTTAGTGCATGTGGCCTTACACGCGTGTTAGTAGTAATTGTATATCGCGTTACGCTTGTTGGGGGTGGCATTAATAGCGAGACGCGTGTTTAGTGTTGCATGCGTTCCTGATTTTCAGCCCTCCCATCTTTCCATCCTACATCCATCTGTCCATTCGTAGTGTAATTAATTTAGGTCATACGCAGTGTGCCTCTCAATGTTTTTTCTTAGAAATGCAATACCCGTTTTAATGTGTTGTGGAAACGCTTGTATTATGCAGTGGCTTATATTTAACGTGGAAACGTTACAATTTGCAGACGAAGCATAAAACAAAGGGGATTTCGAGTACTGTCATTGTGACAGCACTGTTCTTTACCATTCTTCTTCCTTTTATAGAATTTATTTGTTAGGCTTTACATTTACTTTTTAATTTATATATGTGGATTAGAATTTCTCACGACAATGACTTCAAGTGTTTATTTCTGTTGGAACTAGTATTGGAGATGTTCTCAGTTCCGTTCATTAAAACAATTAATTTCCCCTCTTATTTTAATACAATGTCAGTTTAAGGGGGTATACATAATGTTGAGCTCCGCTGGCCACATAGGCTTAACTTTCGTGATGGCGGCAGGAAAAGACTCCTCTGCTCGATTGCTCCCCTGTGTTCTGGAGACACCTCACTGTTTGCTATATGGACCAAGGAGTATGCTGTCCGCCTCTGGATTCAGCAAAGCTCTGACCAGGTACTGCTCAATAGCTTTAGGACCACAGTCCCACAATTCATGGAAATATTACACAGTGACGTTGAATGGCAATGAATATAGCACAACTTCGATCTGCCGATGTCCCAGGCTTTTATTTATAACAATATGCACTGGTGCTCAACGCACTGTTTCTTAGTAGGTTTATTACAAGATGTGGCCCGGAACAGACGCCCTGAATTGAGTATATTGGCAGCTCTAACCAATCATGCCATGTTTACCTACTTTTCAAAAAATATTACCCTTCTCACGTTTCCCCTAACAACAAAGAAGTAGTATTTATAGTCCGACTAATCGTGTTTAGCCTTACATTTATTTTCCGCCAATCCAATAGGAGGTAACATGTCAGCCTATTTCCCGTACAATGGTGGGGTGAAATTCTGCCACTGAGCGATTCTGAATTTGGTGTTGTCTGACACCCTCACTATTTTCTTTTGGCTATAATTTGTTAATTCCTAGACTATTTGCGTAACGTTTAACATATTATTTGTCAGCAAGTCCTAAGGAACCCAAATATATATATTTAATGGAGCCAATATGCATTTTCTTCTAGGATAGTCGTGCTGTTACTACCTCCTCACTTCCAAACTTTAGGGTGTCTGGGTACTGTCATGTTTTCAAACGTAAACCAGTATAATGTCATATTTCCTAATAAGAATTTTGTAAGTTTTTAAAACCTAACTCTGGTATGGGTAGTGTGTTTATCACTGTCGATTTGAAAAAAAAAC
Organism: Oreohelix idahoensis; assembly: GCA_024509875.1. Lineage (NCBI taxonomy): Eukaryota > Metazoa > Mollusca > Gastropoda > Stylommatophora > Oreohelicidae > Oreohelix > Oreohelix idahoensis. Next base: position 167,023 of record JAMPIV010003089.1, on the reverse strand, counting down.
TAGTGCATGTGGCCTTACACGCGTGATGGCAGCAATTGTGTATCGCGCGACGCGTGTTTAGTGTTGCATGTGTCCCTGCTTTCAGCCCTCCCTTCTTTCTATCTTTAGTCCATCTGTCTTTCGTTTTTTTTTTTTAACGTAGTGTATAAAATGACATGAATGGAATTTTAAATCTAGGTCAACTTGCGTATCTCAAGGTTTTTCTTAGAAATGCAGCACATGCTTTATCGTAGAAAGCGGGAATTGAAGCAGTAGGCTTTTACTATCAACGTGAAACGTTACAATTTGCAGACGCGGGAGAAAACAAGGGGGATTTCGCGTACAGTCATTGTGACAGCACTGTTCTCTTTTACCTTTTCTCTTTCCTTTTATTGAAGTTATTTGTTAGGCTTTACATTTGCCTGATAATTTATATATGTGGATTAGAATATTTCACGACAGTGTCTTAAATAAAGATCTTCCTTGATCCGTTCTCTTCACTGCTAACATCGAGTTAGTTGCGTGTCTGAAGGGAGATGGGGGGTAGTCTGGATTCAGCTAGTATATATAAAATGCAACGGACATAACCTACTCTGACTGTGAACAGTCCTGTTTTCATACGGTTTAAGAATCAAATCCAGTTCCATCTCATTTCTGGAGCGTGAGTTTTATTTTTGGCTTATCTTGTATTTCTTATTTTCTCTTCCCATCATTGCCATGGATAAAGCCCCTCAGACTGCAGTGCGGGAGCCAAAATCCCCAACGTACGGAACACTAAAATCTGTCGTTCATTATTACATACATTTTTTTGACAGCTGCCAATACGTTTAACAGTAGAAAGTTCTTTAACCATTATATTCTGATTTTACGAGAAAAGCGGATAACATTATAACTAACATTACTACAAGTTTGCAGTTATTCTACATGACGCTCTGGAAATAAGTTAAAATGTTTTCATCCACAGATGATAACATGATGTTATGACAGCATACTTTCTTCAAACGTAAAATACAAGCATCATTGTTATTTGCAAGAAAAATAGCGTTGCCGTAATTCATACATATGTAAAATGCGAAAGACCTAATTGGCGGGGACCAAGGAAATAAACATTCCTTCAGAAGTGAGAACAAAAACCTATCTCTCAGTGATAGGATTTTGTGTGGAAGAGTATCTTAAGATTAGACCAGACGTCTGTGTGTAAAATTCTCCCGGCATCGCCCCATATGTTCATTTGATAAAAGATATCTTATTTTGTGGGTCAGACACCATTTTCGTCAAGACGTCGGAGATACTGTGCAGCACACAGATTTTGGGTGCGTCTTATCTTAAAGGTTTAGTGCATCTAAGTTTGCAACAACATTCATTTGTTTTCTCCTGTAACTCGCGTCTGCGTGCGCAGAAATGGCTGACTACACCGAATAAGGATTCACTCATTCTATACATAATGCGGTATGTGTTAATGAGGATTCCAGAAAAAATACTCTGTTCATCCGAGAATTAAATTCAGCTCTTCAGAAAAGAAAAGTTTCCATAACAGCATAATTTACATTTCGGAGCCACTGTGTCTTGGAATCATACGGCCGGCCAGCAAGGGAAATGTTATGTATCTGTCAGTAAACATAGATGCGACATGAAATTACACTCAAGTAGAGACTGCGCGCTAAGAATTAGTGCTAGGAACTATGGGTAGATTAGAATGTCTGTAAATGCAGACGCGATGAAATTCACGTGTGTGAAATGACACGTCTAGATGTTTGCTTTAGAGACGTTTCAATATGATCGATGTTACAGAACAGTTTTACGATTACCAGAGCTTTCTGTGAATGAGAACAGGTCTCCAATCATAAAAATGTTAATGCATTTTTAAAGTCACAATTTTGTTTATACCAGCAAAATGAAATAAAAAGGCTAGATTCTGTTACTGATTTAGTGGAAGCGTATGAATTTCGTATTTTATACCTTATTTGTATGATGCCCAAGAGTAATCCGTATATATATATATATATATATATATATATATATATATATCTATATAGATATATATATATATATATATATATATATCTAGATCGCTCTCGATATATATATATGTATATATATATATATATATATATATATATATATATATATATATATATGTGTTTCATTATTTTGTTACTATCAAATAACAAACAGTGTTAACGTCATCTTTAACATGTTAATTAGACAAATGAAAGATAATTGATACTATTAATTACCGCGTTTCCAGCCATATAAGTCGAATCACTGTATAAGAGACACCCATAACGAAATGAGATTTTTTTTGGTATAAAAATTCGTTACAGTATATGATTACAGAAACGTGTTTATTACATTGCACATATAATATTGCTTGTATCCTATTTTAAACAAAAGCGTTTAATTGCACATATCACAAAACTTTGAATTCTTTTTTAAATAACAGAATTTAATTACATATACGATTGGTTCATAATACAGTTTCATTCGCCATCCAAAATATTTTAATGATCTGAAAGTTGAAATACAAAAGATAACAACACGCTCGTTTATGATAACTATGAGCATCACTTTTTAAGACGAAGTGATTTTATTTTAAAATAAATTTCTGTGAGACAAACGAACGTCTTATACAGCGGACATATGGTGTCTTAAATAAAGATCTTCCTTGATCTAAATGCAACTATTTTGGTAAAGAAAACAAACTTATCAACTTCGTTATGCATAACTCTGCACTTATAATATATTCCAAGTAATATAAACTGTTATTTGATATAGCTGGCTTATTTCTGTCTCTTTTTTTTTCACCTAACAGAGCCCGCCCCCTTAATCTCGTTGTCTTATCTGTAAAGTGACATTTACCCTGATCGGCTCTGAAATTTCTCTTTTCAGACACCTAATTAGAACGAGAGCACAATATATCTGAAAGAGCAGTCGAACGAGCGTGTAATCAGGCACGCGCCAGCCAGACAGGCGTTTCATTCATGAAACTATCTGTGTGTACGAGCCCATGTTTTCTGTGGCTACTGCTAGATAACTTTTTCCATTGAAAGAAGTTCGCATTGCACTAGATGAAGTGCACAGACCCTTCGTAGTTGTTTCGTAAACGCCAGACGGGCGGGAACATTCAGAGGCTTCATTGAGTAACTGTGCTACTAATCGATACGTTCATTTACTGATTGATTGATGATCACATGACCTGGATTATGTTACTTCACGTCTGAGTTCAATAGTGAGACATGGAATAACGAGGCGCGCATAAACACACGCATTCACATAAACACTGGTATATATATATATATAATTTCTTGCGCCCCAAGGAACATATGTCTTCAACAAACGCATGCCAAGTCCTCGACCTGCCATCAGGTCAAGGTCTTTCCATGTTTTCCTCATCATTTTCATTTTTGTCTCCAGCTCTCTTCTCCATGTGTTTTTTTGGGTCTACTTCTACTTCATATAAATTAGAACTACTACTTCATATAAATTAGAACTACTACTTCATATAAATTAGAACTACTACTTCATATAAATTAGAACTACTACTTCATATTGTGACGGATAACTCAGCTGTCCCTGAAAGTCATTAACAAGGCACAATAGAAACGTGGGCTCATTAGCAATGCAGCATTTCCTGGATTGTCAACACGTTGGATCATTAATATGTAGACTGCTATCTTCCGTGCATTTTAGAGATGGCATGGCCTTTAATGGGAGGTTCAATCACGCCCACTCCCGTTTCTAGAGCGATTATAAGCAAGCATTGCGCTACACCTTTTCGTTCGTGCCTGCCTTAAAGGCGTTGCCAGGATCAAACGTACTAGCGGCATGAGATCTAAGGGATCTCAGAACGGACGATGAAGTTTCCTGCTGCTAGATAACACGGCAGCGTGAACCAGAGTGGACGAAGCAAGCTTCTTGCAGACATTTCACATCTCCGTGTCAATCAGAGAATCGCTCGCAGAACGCGACGGACAGGGAGAGACGAAGCGGCCAGAGAATTGAATAATCGGACGAGGAGCGGGCGGCTAGAATCTCGATTTTACCCTGACTTCAAATAAGGTGTTAGATTCTAACATGTCCCCCCGATCTGTCATTCCATATCATATATATATATATAGAGACCGTGTAAAATGCAATTTTATCACTCGTTTGCCAGACATTGACAGAAGCACTAGCATAGTGAAATCTTGTTTGATTCCCTCTGGATTTTCAACTTATTGCAGTGAATTCTATTCTGTGCTAAACGGTATAATATATTTGTTTTAAAGTGATCAGTGGTCTAGTTCATTCATCTTATTTCACTGGATTTTGTGATTAATTTAAAGCTATTAAGTTAAACTTATCTCAAATAGTTTCAGTTGAAAATTTAATGATATGTCTATTATATTATTTCCAAAGATGACAGATACTTAAACGTTTAAATTAACTTTTAAAGTCGCGAAGGAATTTATAACTAATTAATTAAGTTAAGTCATATATATAGATGTGTGTTTTAACCATTAGACTCGCGAAGTGTTTTCTTAATATATATAATTAAATACGCGAGTGTATATAATAGTCTTAACGGTAAATTTATCGCGCTTTAGAATGTTATTTGATTTTTCGGTATGATTACATGTTTTCTATCTTTAATATAGGGTGATCATAACCTTTGCGTCCCAGCAAAAACATTGTATTAGAGTCCTCCAGACTCGGTTCTTAAAACCCTCCAGAATTTGATGAGACTGGTTAAATTTTAATCTTTGTGGCGATCCTCTGTTGGGATTCCGCTATCTAAATTTTTTGCAAGAAAGAAAGCAACCCCAAAGAACAATCTAACACAGCATCAATTGAAATTAAGATTAAACTGGAGAAGAACATTGCCAGATCTATTTATATTATCTTATTACTCTACTGCGAAAGAAAATAGAAAATCTTCTGAACACTGACTGTGCATATTTTCTTCACTGGATTTTAAAACCCTAGAAGTAAACCATACCTCAACGGTCAGTTGTTATCTTCACGCATTAAGAAGTATTACCATCAGCGGCGAAACCAATGAGACCACGCCACATTCACCACCTGTATCTATGACTGTGCCATCCCATAGAACCTTCCTTTTAACATAACAAAAACAAAGTACATTTAGGCTTCACCTTCCAGCGATTTCGGGACTGTACTAAAGCATAAACCTGATAATCTGGGGCTGGACACAGAAGAAAAGACATTCCATTTGTCAAGTGCTTTAGTTACTGTTGTAAAATTTTCTATGGAGTGCCAGATTCTACGATCGGTAAGTGTGCGTGAGCGTATGAGTGTTGGCCATCACGAGCGCGCATGAATGACAGGAGATTTATTTTGCAACAATTTTTTATTTGCCTACCTGGTAAATACTTTTACTGTATTCCCTGCATTGTTTCTTTAAGTGGGATTTTTGTTAACTCTGTTTAACCCCCCCCCCCTTTTCATTTGCGTAGTAAAGGGAAGAACAATTGAGAATAACAGGATTTTTTTCTACCACCCATACCTAGAATTATAACATCTCTTTTCAGAGTAACTAAAACTTACTGTTGGGTTATATTATCTAATTTTCTGATAACTACCTATCTTTGGACTGGGTTTATCTTTGTCTATTACAAGCGGGAAGGGCATATTAGATACCAATCCTCATACCCCCCCCCCACACACACCTTGTTACTTGTATTTCTGTACCTATGATTGTTTTTTTCTGTAACAAATGATACATGTTGTGACTGATTTAAATGATAAATAAACATAATAAAACTGTTAGTACTGTGCTGGAAGGCCCAAGCCCAAATTACCCATATTTGTTTAACATACTTGTATTTACGTAACGTTCGTGTGTTTGAAGCACCAAATTGGTGTGAGCGCATGTGTGTTTGGAAACTGGCGAATAATTGTTTAGCCAGGAGAGTTTAAGGAGTAGATTGAGAGAAACAGATTGTCGTAAAAGAGTCTGTTCTTACTCGCCCCAGCACTCTGTGAAGCAACTATTTCCTTTCTAACCCTTATTATCACCGAGCCTTCACCATCATTCTTCACTCTAAACGGGACCACTATTTCCAAGACTTTTCTCTCAAAATAAATTTACGACACATAAATTAGAACTACTACTTCATATAAAGTAGAACTTCTACTTCATATAAAATAGAACTACTACTTCATATAAATTAGAACTACTACTTCATATAAATTAGAACTTCTACTTCATATAAATTAGAACTACCACTTCATATAAATTAGAACTACTACTTCATATAAATTAGAACTACCACTTCATATAAATTAGAACTACTGCTTCAGATAAATTAGAACTACTACTTCATATAAATTAGAACTTCTACTTCATATAAATTAGAACTACTATTTCATATAAATTAGAACTTCTACTTCATATAAATTAGAACTTCTACTTCATATAAATTAGAACTACTACTTCATATAAATTAGAACTACTACTTCATATAAATTAGAGCTACTACTTCATATAAATTAGAACTTCTACTTCATATAAATTAGAACTACTGCTTCATATAAATTAGAACTTCTACTTCATATAAATTAGAACTACTACTTCATATAAATTAGAACTTCTACATAAAAAATAAATTAGAACTACTACTTTATATAAATTAGAACTTCTACTTCATATACATTAGAACTACTGCTTCATATAAATTAGAACTTCTACTTCATATAAATTAAAACTACTACTTCATATAAATTCATTCATATAAATTAGAACTTCTACTTCATATAAAGAACTTCTAAATACTACTACTTCATATAAATTAGAACTTCTACTTCATATAAATTAGAACTACTACTTCATATAAATTAGAACTTCTACTTCATATAAATTAGAACTACTACTTCATATAAATTAGAACTTCTACTTCATATAAATTAGAACTACTACTTCATATAAATTAGAACTACTACTTCATATAAATTAGAACTACTACTTCATATAAATTAGAACTACTACTTCATATAAATTAGAACTTCTACTTCATATAAATTAGAACTACTGCTTGATCAAGCATGTCGTAAGAACTAATAAATGTTAGAGTTGTGCATGGGGCTGGTAACGTCGTCATATAAAACACATTAATACAAAAACTACCACTACAAGAGCACATGAATGCTATGGTACAGGCTAGCCAGGAGTCAATCCACAGTGCTGAGTACATTCAAGTTGATCAGCCTGATGATGATCTCACACACTTCTTGGACGGGAAGAGAGATGCAATCAAGTTTCCACCTGCCAGTGCAAAAGGGCTTTGGGAACAGCTGGACGAAGCCTTGGCAAAAGAGTTGGATAACAACCTGAAGCAGATAACTTTGGAGAAGAAGCTGGAAATCTTCGGCGACATAATATATCTGCACTGTCGCAAAGTGTGCGGAGTGAGGGAGGCAAGGGAAGGTAACCCACCACGAAAAAGTAGAAGACAAATTAAAATAGAAGAAATCAGGAAACAGAAGAAGCATGCCCGGAAACTGTTCAAGAACGCAGTTGCTACAGAGAAAGACGGGTTACGACAGGTTTGGGAGCATCTGAAAGGCCAACATAATGCCCTTTGTAGAGCAGAAAGGTTGTGCAGGAAAAGAAGGAAAACTCGAAGGGATAGGGAAAGATTCTTCAGGGAGCCCTACAAGTTTGCCAAAGAACTGTTTGAGCAGCCACGGTCGGGTACGCTAAACATCAAGAAAGAAGACCTGGAAGAACACCTTAGAATGACATATTCAGATGGTCGCAGAGATGAGCCACTCAGCAGCATTGCAGGCCTTAAATGGCCAAGTAAGTCAGGGGCTGAATTTAACACCAAGCCCCCAACGGTGCAAGAGGTAGAAAGCGTTGTCCAGAAAGCTCGGTGCAAGTCAGCTCCAGGTCCTAATGGTGTTCCGTATGTGGTGTATAAGAGATGCCCTGAGGTGCTCAAACGACTGCTCCGTTTACTGAAAAATGCGTGGAAAACCCAGCTTGTTAGCAAGGAATGGAGAAAGGCGAACGGAGTCTACATCCCGAAGGAGCAAAATTCCACAGACATCAGTCAGTTCAGGCCAATCTCACTACTCAATGTGGAAGGGAAGATATTCTTCTCAGTGATGGCGAAAAGACTCACTACATACCTCCTGGCAAATGGGTACATTGACACTACCATTCAGAAAGGAGGTATCCCAGGTACACCAGGATGTCTGGAGCATGCCACAATGATCTGGGAAGCAATCCAAAAGGCAAAGTCTGACAGAACAAATCTCCATGTAATCTGGTTGGATCTAGCGAATGCTTATGGATCCGTTCCACACCAGATGTTGTGGCAGGCCCTAGAAATGTATCATGTTCCACAAGAGATTGCAGCAATGCTGAAGCTGTATTTTGCAGGGTTTGCTGTCAGATTTTCAACCAGAGAGTACACAACGAAGTGGATTGGCCTTGAAGTTGGAATTGCGATGGGATGTACCATCTCTCCGATACTATTCGTGATGGCTATGCAGGTAATCCTCAATGCGGCTGAAGGAATGGCTATAGGTCCAAAGCTCGGTGGAATGTGTCACATGCCACCGCTCAAAGCATTCATGGATGACACAACAATTCTGACATCAGATGAACATCAGGCCCGAAGGATGTTAGCACGCCTGGATGAACTAGTCAGCTGGTGCAGAATGAGTTTCAAACCCAAGAAGTCGAGAAGCCTATCAGTCAGGAAAGGGAAGATAGCAGAGGTCATATTCACGGTTTCCAACCAAAGAATCCCTACTGTCATTGAGGAACCTGTTAAAAGTCTTGGCAGGGTGTACGATGCCTCATTAAAAGACTCAGAGGCAGTGCAACAGACAATAGAAATGGCAGACAGAGGGCTACAGACTATAGACCAAAGCAGACTCCTGGGAAAGTTCAAACTGTGGTGCCTGCAAATCATGTTGATACCGAAGTTGCTGTGGCCACTACTTATATATGAAATAAGCACAAGTACAGTGGAAGCCATAGAGCAGAAGGTCAACAAGTTCATGAGAAAATGGCTAGGGGTACCACCAGGTCTGTCAGATGTAGCACTGTACTGCAAAAAGTCAAAACTTCTACTTCCTTTCAAGTCAGTTGTTGAAGAGTACAAAGTTGGAAAGGCAAGACTGGCAATGATGCTGCGCGAGTCAGCTGATGACGTGGTTAAATCCATTCAGCCTACAATGAAAACGGGAAGGAAGTGGAGAGTGGAAGAAGCTGTTGATGCTGCCCAAGAGTCACTCAAGCTGAGGGAGGTAATCGGATACACACAAACGAATAGACGGGGATTTGGTCATGGAGACATCCGCTGGTGGTCCAAGGCATCAAGCAGGGCGCGCAGAGACATGGTTGTTCAGGAGATACGAGGAGCTGAGAATGATAAGAGGTTGCAAAAAGCAGTGCAGCAGGTCCAACAAGGCCAATGGACTACATGGGAAGGAGCCCTGCAGAGGTCCCTGACATGGAATGATATATGGCATATGGCACCTCTTAGGCTCAGCTTCGTTGTCAGATCACTGTATGACCTGCTGCCGTCGGCCACCAACCTTGTGAAATGGGGAAAGTCGGATGATGAGCAGTGCCCCCTGCGCCAGGGGAGGCAGACACTTGAACACGTGCTCTCAGCGTGTAAGGTGTCATTAGGGCAAGGGCGATACACTTGGCGCCATAACAAAGTGCTAAATGAGCTTGCTGCGACAGTAGATCTGGCAAGGATGAAGGCGAATAGCAAACCCAGGCCGAGCACCGCAAATACATACTTTCTGAGGGCAGGAAAGTCAGCACAACCCAAACCGAATAAACCTGGTAGCAGTTTACCATCTCTCCTTGACTGTGCAAACGACTGGGAGATGGCGGTAGACCTACCTGGACGAGGGGTATATCCAGAGAGTATCAGAAAATCGCAGAGACGGCCGGATATAGTGCTTCCTTCTTCAGCAACGCTTCAGGTCATACTGATTGAACTGACCGTGCCATTTGAATCCAGATTAGACGAGCAACATTCGTTCAAAGCGGCCAAGTATAGTGATCTGGCCGCAGATCTGAGACACGATGGGTTCACTGCAAGGGTCATGGCTGTTGAAGTGGGCGCAAGAGGGCTTGTGGCTGCATCAGTGTATGATCTACTGAAACTGTTGGGGCTGAGGGGACAGTCGAGAACAAGGGCAATGAAGAGGCTTAGTGAAACTGCCGAAAAGGCATCATGCTGGCTGTGGAACAACCGCAATGGGCAATGGAGATCGTGACAATAAGCACTGCGGTACAGAAAACACCAGGAATTTTTCTAAGTCCACAATACGCTGGGTTTTTGGTGTACTAGTGAACGGGCTGTGACTCAGGGGCGACAGGCGGTGTACCCTATAGGGGTGTCAGTATCAAAATTTCAGTGACGAACACGCAGTGGCTAGACTCGTTGACTTCGTGATGGTGTCTCGGTGTGTGCGACGGAACGAACGGAATAATTTGTCTTCTCTTTGTTACTTTCACAATTGCCTCCACGGCTGGCGGAGTTGTGAATTTAAAGTTGCTACCATAAGTGAAATGGGTTCATTTTCGATACAAGACAACAGGAAGCTGAGACGCTTGGGAGTCATGACCCAAGCGGGCCCGCCCCCCTTAGAATGTAAAGGAGTATATAGGGCCGAAACATTTGTCGGACGGGGGGACTCTTCTGATGATCAGATTGCTTCCTGTTGTATCGCTCTGTAAAGAGTTTCCTATCATCTCTTATATATATATATATATATATATATATATATATATATATATATATATATATATATATATATATATATATATATATATATATACGTGTGTGTGTTTGTGTGTGTGCGCATGCGTGTGTCTGTGTCTCATAATTACCCTTCAGCACGTGCAACATAGTTCTTCAGTCTGCCATTTACCTATTTATTTGTCTAGAAAAGAGAACTATGAAAGGTGACATTAGCTGAAGAAGTGGCGGTAAGTTATAGTGTAACTAGAAATATACACAATACTCAATACCAACCGATCATATCCACACGAAAAGTCTTCGTCAGCGGAAGTAACACAACAACAAAGACAGAGCACTGAAAACATACAGAAATAGCCGAGGGTTGAACAAGTCCCATAGCGCAAGCGATATCAAGTGACACTTTTAAAGTTTCTTTTTTTAATGGAACTGCAGGCAAATAAGTACAGGTGCAGGGATTTAATTTCCTCTCCTGTTCGCTATCTGCAGACTTCATACAACCGGAATCACTTACTGAGGAATATCACATTGCCGTAACGCTACTGAGTTGTCACGGACCTAAGCTGGAAGCGATGTTTTAGCGCGCTAGTGTGAAAATGTTGGACGACTTGAAAACTGAGAACAACAAATTTCTCTTACAGTGGCTTCTGAAGGCGGTTCCATATATCTATATATATACTTACTTAGTCATTCCTATTCTATCTTGGCGTGTTGAAGTTTGCCAGAGAGAGAGAGAGCGCCATATCATCCTATCGGCTGTCTTCTTCCTGGTCTGGTTCCAATCTAGTCCTCGGTCCTTCAGATACTGTCTAATGTTGTCCACCTAGTGAACTCTGGGTCATCCTGGAAGTCTGGATCCCTGGCTCTTAGTTTCCTATATTTGTTGTAGTAGCCGATCTTCTCCCATTCTGCAGACATGGCCAAACCATCGTAGTTGGAACTGTTCTACTTGGGTCTGGGTTTTGAGGCCATGATGTATCGTCTGGTTGCGGACCATGTCTCTTCTTGTTACTTCAACCACCTTCCACAGGTACATCATTTCTGAGGTAGTCATTGCCCATGACTCGCATCCATAAGTCAAGACTGGGACAAAGGTGATATTAGTTTTCCCCATATGATAAACTTCATCTTTGAAGACTATATGCATATATAAAGTACTATCTCGTAGACACCATATTTAGCACAGCCTACTAGTGATAATTGTAAGGCGGTTGTGGGGGTGATTTTGAAAACAGTGTGACAGATTGGATGGAATGGAAGAATAACAGATATAGATATCTATATGATAAGTCTACGAGTTCGAAGGAACTGCCTCTCCTCGGGAAATAGTCTACTAGAAATCCTTAATGCAAAGAGAATTCTGGCAACTAAACAGGATGTTTTCTTGATGATAAATTCTTTCTCAGGAATCCTAAAAAAGGACTATGTAAAGCACATAAAGTTGAGAAAGGAAATTTGGTGTCCAGCCACATTGAATAAAATATCCCGACGCACTGTAAGTTAGTTTAATTATGGCTCAGCACCCAGGGTGTAGATTTATGTTTAAAAACAAAATACAGCCCAATTAAAAGTAACAAGAAAAATAACAACAGACTCTGTTAAGTTAAATTTAGAAAAAGATATAGATTCTCACAACTCTTAAAGATTTACAAATTGAAAAAAAATATGTACTCTTAGGTTTAGAAAAAAACAACAACTACTATGATCATCATATGGACTAGGAGATCTTTTCTATGGTAGTTTTGCTGGTAGGTGTTATTCTCATCTCCTTAACGTCTTAAGTAGCTGCTGAGATTATTTTTGGTCGGACTCTCTTGGTTTGGTCTGTCCCAGCACTGAGGTACAGTTAAACAGTTCTTTGGTTTCAGAGGGTGGCAGAGTTTGCTTCCCTGGACTCAGTGCACATCACAAATACGAATGGAGTTGCAGCCCTGCTGAATACCTTTTCTGCTTACGGGACTATGAGTCAGGTTAGAGTCACCTGGTATGACAGCCTGGAGGTGTACTCTGGTATGGGATGGTGGTAAGGAATGGGTTACCTGGTTGGTAGGGAATGGTTTGGTTTGGTATGGTAACCTGGCTGATATTGTATGGTAACCTGGCTGATAGGGTATAGTTAGTAGGGTAACCTGGTTGATAGGGTATGGTTGGTAGGGGTAACCTTTGGTACAGTGGACTCGTAACCTGGTTTGTACCATGGACCAGTAATCTGGTGGGACTGGAGGATGAAACAATTGAAGTCGCATTAGTGGTGTTTCAAGAGCAATCATCTCCTATGTCTGATTGGCGATAAGCGTCCATCAGAAATCAAATTAAAACAATCATTGCTAACATTCAATAACAAAGTGTTATATGGTATCTATGAAATACTCTTACTTACTTACTTACTTAGTCGTTCCCCTTATACCGTGAGGTGTAGAGGTTAGGAAGAGAGAGCGCCAGACTATTATATCGGCTGTCTTCCTCCTGGCCTGGTTCCATTCTAGTTTGCGGTCCTTCAAAGATTGTCTAATGTTGTCCTCCCAGCGAACTCTGGGTCGTCCTGGGGGTCTGGATCCCTGGCTCTTTGTTTCCCATGCTTGTCGTGGTAGCCAATCTTCTTCTATTCTGCAGAGATGGCCAAACCATCTTAGTTGGGACTGGTCTACTTGGGTCTGCAAGGGTTAGGATTTTAGGCCTTGACGTATCGTCTGGTTGCAGACCATGTCTCTTCTTGTTACTTCAACCACCTTCCTCAGATACCTCATTTCTGAGGTTTGGATCTGGCTTTTGTGGGTTGTAGTCATTACCCTTGACTCGCATCCGTATGTCAAGACTGGGACATAGTTGAAGCGGTATACAGCCATCTTAGTTTTCTTACCAACCTCTCTCTTGCTGAGGAATCCTCGATTTATGGCCTGAAAAAGTCTCCCAAATGCAGCTTTTCGAGTGACCATCTCTTCTTTGATGCATCTCCTTCGGTCTGTAATAGCTCCGAGATATTTAAAGTGGTCGATCTGCTCCATGACTTGTTCTCCCAGCTTAATCAGATGTCTTCATTCTTCTCGTGATATCACCATGGATTTTGTTTTAGAGCTGCTTATGACCATCCCTCTCTTCTCCAGCTCTTCCTTCCATACTTGCAGGTTGGATTGGAGATGTGCCTCTGATTTAGCAATCAGGGCAACATCATCAGCAAATGCCAGCTCTGAAATACACACCTGTTTCATCTTCCAGTATCCCACTGAATACTTTCTTGTTCTCTCCTTACATGCCTTGATAACATCGTCCATGAGGAGTATGAAAAGATAAGGTGACAGGATATCACCTTGTCTTACACCAGTGGTGGTCTTGAACTCTTCTGACTTATGGTTTGCTGTCCTCACATAATTTCTGCAAGACTTGTAGAAGCTCTGTATAGCATGAATCAGAGGAACTGGAATGTTCTTCTTCCTTGCCAAACAGTCCCAAAGTTTGCTCCAGGGGACCCTTTCAAACGCCTTTTTCAGATCTATGAAACAAAGATGGATCTTACTCTTATACTCAAGAGCCTTTTCACTCAGCTGTCTGAGTGTGAAGATTAGGTCTTGAGTACTTCGGTTTGCTCGGAATCAACACTGGACCTCATCCAATTGTGGCTCAGCTAGGCGTCGAAGTCTCTGCTCTAGGATTCTAGAGTAGATTTTACCAGGGACACTGAGAAGTGATATGCATCTATGGTTTCCACATTGTCGATTTACTCTTACTTAAGTGACATTATAAGCGTATCTGGAGTTCTCAACCTCTATCTGGCTGTCTGCTTATTTACAGCAGTGGTTTTCCCCATGTTGGCAGTGAGTTTCATAAGCTGTGATGTTAGGGACTGTGGTCATCAAATGTTTGAGAACCACTGGTTCACAATGTGCCCGTTGATCAGTATATCAATTTCGGGGTCACTGTCACCAATGATTTGAGAACCACTGGGTTAGTTTCTCATGCTGTAGTAAAACCGTCTGGGGTCGTGGCTGCCAAGGTCTGAGAACCACTGATTTACTTTTTGCCACTTGAGCAGTAAATCATTTTTAGGGTATTCATGATCTCAAGGGCTTGAGAACCGCTGGCTTACATTTTGTCAGTCAAGTGGTAAATTCATTAAATAGCTAAATAATTGTAAACATTCTTAACGTTCTGGCTCCTGTCAAAAATATCATTCATATAACTGATAATAGAATAGTTCTTTAATCATCAAACATGGTACGAGTATATACATAGAAGTACATTAAAAACATATAAAAAATATTCCACGTTGAAAACACTAATGTCCAATATGAGACAAGGAGAAATGTGATTGAGAACACACTTATCAAGTTTGTAGTCTTGACAAAGAACAATGGAACATATAAGAAATAGGAAGTACATGGACCAATATGATACTTTCTGTTCTGCTTAGTTTAGTAATACAAATCCCAAAAGTAACAATAAAATTTTACATGAACTATTTAACCCTGTTTTATTTCTGCATTGATGTGAGAAGAAGATCAGTGATTAATTATGACTTCAGTGAACTCATACCTTAGAAATGGTTGAGTAACATGTAAATATGCAAATAACAATTATTGTCACTGAAATGAAAATTCATTTAAAATATCTATATAGATCACTTACTCGCTCAAGGATTCACTACGGATTTGGCAACCATAAGCTAACCTCGGTTGAGGCCCATAACATGTTACTTGCTGGACAGATACCGATTGAATGCGTTAAAACTTCCCAACAATTTCCTGATGGGGTCTCCCCATTTGACCTCTTGGTGGCATCATAGTAAATTCTTCTTGAGTCCCAGGGGAATCAGCTTCTCTTCATTTTAAACTGGTCCGAGTGTTAAAGTTTTCCACACAAAAGGGGCGAGTCCAGGTGAATTATCCAGTTCCATTATGGTGTCTCCCCTTCTCTTGATTTACACGCGTCAAGTCAAGAGTTACAAAAGGGTTCCCTTCCAGACTGGTCGATTCTCGGCTGGAAATGTAATCCAAAGAAATGTCACTCCCGTGACCGTGTGGATAGTTTATCTGTCTTGGCCGTGAGAAATAGCAGGTAGCAAGAACAATTTAACAGAAATTTGTAGAGGAGAGTTTTCTCATTATATGAAAATGAAAAAGATCTGAAGAGAAATGGTTTTCATTACCAGCTTTAGAAAGAAGTTTGGAGAGGAATAAAATAGTCGACAAAAGAAAACAGTCAGTGAGAAAGTGGAACACTACTGCGGTCGTCTAGAAAATCGCGTGCTTCTCTAGGCGAAGGTACCAGATTAGAAACCTGGTAGATTCACTCTCTAGTCTACCCAGCTGTAAATAGATATTTGACCCTGATCTTGAGTTGGGGAAGGCAAAAGCAGCGAGGAAGATAACTGGTCATCCCACCCCATAACACTGAGACCTTGTACAGTTAAGTTTCCTCTACAGCAGTTTGAATTAGGAGACTACCTGTGCCTTTAAAAAAATAATTAGCGAACAGTTTCCCTACAAGAGCTTTCAAAGCCGTCTCCTAAAAAAATTATAGTAGAACCATCTGGTAGAAATAAGCCACTTAGAAATTATATTAGGGCGATCTGCTAGAAATTATAAATAGCACTATCGTCTAAATGTTAGTTTGGTGCTATCTGTGAGCGTTTGCTCTAGTTCTTGCTACATATTAGCAGTCATCATCATTTTCATGTGCACTCCTCACAGAGCATAGAGCCACGACTGTAGTTGGTCCCCTTGCAAGAAACCTGCACCAAGCATTCTATAACACATTTTTTTCTCAAATTTCTGTCATGCATTTGGTATACATCCTTTATCTTCTAATGTTGCTATTTGTAGCAGACACTTGGAATACCTCGCTTACCTACTAATGTTAATATTTCTTTTAGGAACTTGCAATACATCGCTAACCTACAAATGTTTCTATTTCTATTTATCTACTAATGTTACTGTTTCTATCAGATACTTGGAATACATCCCTTACATACTAATGTTAATATTTCTATCAGATACTTAGAGTAAATCGCTTAACTTCTAATGTTGATGTATATATCAGATACATGCAGAAAAACAGATAGTAATCTTTACAGATGCCTTCTCAGTAATAACAGCCCTGAAGAGCCACCATGCCAAAGGACTGAAAGATCTGATAAACTCACTTGAAAGACTGGCCAAATGCTTCCACAAGTGCACAGTATACCAGCCCTTTACAACATTCCAGGCAACGAAGAGGCAGATAAACTTTCTAATGAAGGGGAGCGCTGTAACAAAATGATATAAAGACAACTTATGAAATGGCTAAAACTATAAAAGCCATATTCAAGTCCAAATGGGACAGAGAACACCCAGGTCACATAAAAGATGATGCCTATCACCAACTATCTAGGCAAGATCAGGTCATCATTTTCCACTTATGCACTGGCCACAATAGGTTAAGGTACCATCCATATCACAAGTACAGGATTGGTCCAACAGATCTCTGCGCCTGTGGCACCAACCCCACGACAGCCGAACATCTACTCCACTCCTACCCAACTTACAGCAGTGAATGGAGTGGTATATGACAACAACCCACTTCTCTCAACGAAAAACTGTTTGGAGATGTCAGGGACCCTGAGCTGACTACTGCCTTTATTAGAGTCATTAATGTGGAAGTCTGAGGGCGAACAACGAAGAAGAAGAAGATATCAGACACTTAGAGTACATTGCTTCCTTCTAATGTTACTATTTCTATTTATCTACTAATGTTACTATTTCTATTTATCTACTAATGTTACTATTTCTATTTATCTACTAATGTTACTATTTCTATTTATCTACTAATGTTACTATTTCTATTTATCTACTAATGTTACTATTTCTATTTATCTACTAATGTTACTATTTCTATTTATCTACTAATGTTACTATTTCTATTTATCTACTAATGTTACTATTTCTATTTATCTACTAATGTTTCTATTTCTATTTATCTACTAATGTTACTATTTCGATTTATCTACTAATGTTACTATTTCTATCAGACACTTGGAATATATAGTTTACCAACGAATCTTGTTATTTCTATCCCCAGATGGTGGCTAACACTATCCTGTTTGTCTGTGCTAACTTGGCCGGGATGTTCATTCACAACTCCACAGACAGAACACAAAGGCGGACTTTCAAGGACACTAGAGACTGTATAGCTGCCAGATTGGACATTCAGGACCAGAACGAGAAACTGGTAAATATTGTTGCTTGTTTTTGTCATTTTCGTATTTTCCTTGCAGACACAAAAAACGTAGCCATTAGAATTAAAATGAGTAAATCAAGGAATTTGTCCTTGTTGTTAACGGTATTAAGCATTTAAAACATAATTTAACGAGCTATGCCTATAGCTTTCTTTATTTGACTGAGTTATCTTACTGAGTATTTTAAGGTCTTTCACCTGTCACTAGCTTGTCTTGCTGTTGTGCTAGTAACTGTGGTTCCTGTCTGTGAAGCTCTGCCTAGACGGATCACTTTGAGGTTAAAAAAAATGGCTGAAGGTTTCCGCCAACCTCCTCGCCGTATTTACTGTGTCAGTCGTTTCATGCTCAGTCAGTTTGGGTTATTGTCTCCTTTAAAAAAAAAAAAAAAAAGATTTTGCCTCGTTTTGGTCGGTTATATTAGGGCGCATATCCAAATATAAAAGACCTTCGGGTCTTCATAGAGTAAGTTGTCTCCTGTTAACTGCTTTAGCTAAGGAAAATAAGTAATTAAGGTAGTAGGTTTTCTGGCCGTAGGCTCTACATTCTTTCTATTTAAGCGAGACTTAGGATCTTACACGGTTGGGTTCATTTTTTAATGTAAGTTTAATATATAGGTATTTTTCAGTAGCGTGAAAGGACATCCTGTATAATACTTTATCGGAGAGTATACCCAGACCCTAAAGTCTTTTATGTTTGGGCATGCGTTCTAATATAACCAGCGGACCCTGTGTCTAGGTTGAACAGAGTGCGCCTCACCAAAACGAGGCAAATTTTTTTTTTTTAAATTGTATCTGTCACATATATATGTCATTAAACTTAATCATTTTCATAATATATCTTGTGGCTTTGCTCATAACCGTAATTCTTCAAATACGAACAGATTTTTGGCCATTACCGGGGTTTTCCTTAATATATTTCTTGCCTTGTCTTTGATTATACTGACTTACCCTCAGCTATTTCCGTACGCCAGATATCTGTCACGTATATCGTATATCCATAACCTTGGATGCTTTCGCTTCGTTATCAGATAGTTCTACGGTTAAACACAGACTGAGCATTTTCAAGAGCTAGAGAGGTGACAATCATTCTCATGTAACGGGTTGAAACAATAAACATCCATCTGTATGACATGTTGGCTCCTAACCTCTTGATCGGCTGTCGTTCTTAATATAATCGCTCCTTATTGTACAATTCAAGGGGGGAAATGGACTAGGCTTTCACATGATTCGTTATTAGCAAATGAATTATTCTTCCGCATCTATCATTGCTTCATACCACAGAAAAGAAATGGTGAAAGGTAGAGTCTGTCCCTGGAATTGAGAAGATACTCTAGTCTAGCCTAACTCTACAACAGAAATTTGTTGATCAGACAGTCTACTTTCTAGATATATTAATATATATATATATATATATATATATATATATATATATATATATATATATATATATATATATATATATATATATATATATATATATATATATTATATATATATATATATATATATATATATATATATATATATATATATATATATATATATATATTATATATATATATATATATATATCAACCACTCACATACACCCACACACACAGATAAGTGACGACAATTAGATGCAAAAACGTGAAAACTATATTAAATGGATTAGGGATATTGGGACAAGCTGACCGACACGGTTAATAAGTTTTATGTTAATTTTATTTATCATAAAGAACTTCACAACATTTATCAAAATATCAAAACATAAAATTCATAGGTTACAAAATTAATAAGGAATAGACCCGTAAGTGTAATCCCCCCTCCATCTGTTGAGACAAGATCCCGTTAGAAGAAGTTATTACCCCCCCCCCCCCCCAAAAAAAAAGGTCACAAGGATTTGCGTTATGGTCTAGAATTTGCCTATGCTGTAAAGAACGGAGTTTCTCAGTTAATCTATTCTGAAATGAAGAGTATTAGCAAAACATAAGAAAGGCACAACAAAGTGAGTATATTAGTTATACAAATTTAAGAATTATTCATTCCTTCTTTCTCTCGCTCTGACAAACATGTGATCACATTTCATTCTTTCTTACCAAATACGTGCCTTCACCACATCTGGAACATATCTCCATGATACATAACCAAATCCAAGGTTGGGTTATTTGGCGAAACCAGCCCCAGTTTCGCAAAGACTGATTAATTCTCTTATTGGGAAACGCTTGCTTCGTTACTGTTACTAGGATTCTGTTTATGACACATCAATGAGTCCAGGTAGGAAATTACTTACGAGATTTTTTGGTCACAGTGTCAGTAGCTGATAAATTTGCTACTAGAAGGAAATGTCAGGTATTAAAATCTCTCAGGATCAAGAATCCTCGTCACACCACAAATGGTCGATAGTCGGAAAATGTCAATGTTTGATTATTTCGCCACAACGGGCTGAATGTATATAAAAATTGGGAAAAAGAAATCTGGATAGCTCTAGGCCCAGTTACAATTTATTCTTAATATTCATTGGGTTGGTACTCTGTCTCTTTCTGGGTGTAAACAAGAGGCCAGACCGGTCCACCTTGAAGACCCGATAGTTATAATAAAAGAATGTTCTTTTTGTACTGTAGGAATTAGATCCGTTATTCTCAGATTATGCTTTTTCACAGATTAAGGCCGCTGGTAGATTTTGGGTTTGTGACCCGTACTGAATATAGAAAGAAAAATACAACCATATAATCACAATAACCACTACACCACTATTCTATCCTAAAATTAACCCGCGCAAAATTATAAGTTATTATCCACTCGGTTATTTAACTTTGAATAGAACTACACGTGTATAGCTTATCTTATCGTTAAAAAAAAAACCCCGTGAATTAAGCGCTAGTCATTTACAAAATTACTCAAAATGAATTAGAAATAAATATTTATTTCGTCAGTACTCATAGTGAATAGTGCATTTACTAGTTGACCAAGTATCCCTTAATGGTTACTAGCAATTAATTAATCAACGCTACAGCCGGAACAATTTAGCTATAAATTATTTTAATTCGCTAGTCACTTAACACACTGTAAATCCTAGTGAAATATAAATGACGGACTTTAAAAATTAAATCACTCAACACAGAAAAATCTTAGTATAATATTTACCGCAGCACAGAAATTAAAACAACTCCAACGAAAAACTAAGTAATTCCAATGATATAGTGGGTCTAGAAATCGCAGCTAGATGTTCCAAAACTTCTGTGGGTAGTGAATAATCTAAGTTTGAAAGCTGGAATATATGTATTAAATAGACAAAAAGTCGCTGACCAGTGTGAGACATAACACCTTTGGGAATTTCTGCGGTTAGATTTTGAATCAAAGTCCATTTTGTCACTTAAGCCGTCCGTAGACGTGGTCCCACGGGCAAATCGTCTCTTTGATCTCGTCGTTCCGTAGCTTAATTTACCTTCACGAACGAACGGATGTGGGGGGACGGGGGGGGGGTAACTTAGATTGATTATCTCACCTTGACCAATGTCTACCGAAAGTACGTCTTAACTTATCGACCTTGATTTTCTTTATTAGCTTATCTCCTCCTTTTCTGTTTCTACGTGCATCTATCAAAAGGTACAACTTTTGAACTATCGCTCTTGATTCTACATATATACGACCCGTCCCCTCTCTCTACACGTGAAGCGGTCTGATTTTAAACATTCCTAGTGCCTGTTAAGACAATAGAGAAAAGAAAAAATAGGCGTGGCTAAATTATGAGAGAGACAGATATTAAGTACAAAGGTTCTGCATTAACAAAACTAATAAGCAAGAAAAGGTGGAAAACAGGTGGAAGCAAAACGTATAGATATCATGTAATGTATTTACATACTTCTGTCACACATGCAAAAACCTCAATGATAATTAATATTGTATTCTTATGCGTATTAAAAAAAATCATCACCATAATTTCCCTTTTCGTTGTGTATGCAGCTTCCAGCTAACACTACAGCTGGTTCACTTCCAGGAAGCTCGCGCCAAAGCAGTCATGTGCTCGTGCAGCGGTAGTTTATGTAACAGATGAGGTTGCCAGCCTCATGTTAGTCGCCTGTTACGGGTTGCTTGATGGAGTCGTTGTCCTATTGTTTGTCTTCGTCTTCTCAGACGCTGTCGGGAACTAGACGGGACCAAATCAAATCATGGTGACTATTGAACTCTTCTTCCTGTTTTCCTCCCTCTACTACATTCCTCGGCAGAAGAGAAATTGGCAAGAAGGCGAAGATGGCTGTATACCGCTCCACCTATGCTTCAGTCTTGACTATAGATGCGAGTCATGGGCAATGACTACAACCCACAAAAGTCAGCTACCAACCGCATAAATTATGTATCTGAGGAAGGTGGTTGAAGTAACAAGAAGAGACATGGTCCGCAACCAGACGATACGTCATGGCCTCAAAACCCAGCCCCCGCAGACCCGAGTAGAAAAATCCCAATTACGATAGTTTGGCTGTTTCTGCAGAATGGGAAAAAGAATGACTACCCCGACAAATATGGGAAACTAAGAGCCAGAGATTCAGACTTCCGGGAGGACCCTGAGTTGTTCGCTGGGAGGACAACATTAGACAATCTCTGAAGAGCCGGGGACTAGATTGGAACCAGGCCAAGAGGAAGACAGCTGATAGGATAGTATTTCGCGCTCTCTCTCTCTCTCTGGCAAACCTCTAAACTCAGGGTAGAAGAGGAACGACTAAGTAAGTAAGTAAGTAAGTAAGTAAGTAAATAAGTAAGTAAGTAAGTAAGTAAGTACTACATCCTTTCTCCTTTTTTATTGCCATTCTTCTTCTCTGTCTTTCTTGGAACTTCCCTGCCGCAGTCACAATCTTCGTCATAAATGCTTTTCGATCTTTGCTGCTACGCCCGCCCCATTTCCCGGGTCAGCGGCTGACACCTTCCATCTGTGACACATCAGTTTTTTTTTTATCTACGGGCCTAAGCTATCTGCTGTTAGGTTGTGTGTTATTTTGTTTATTTAACGTTGATTTTAAATTTAAAAAAAAAACAAAACAGGATGTGAGGTCTTGGAAATAAAATTTGTTGCAGTAAAACTACGTTAAAATATAAATTTCCTGTAAATTTTCTTGATTACGTAACAATCTGCAAGCTAGAGGTGGCCCGAACGGAAGTAAGACGATTTATATCTCAGGTATTGGCACGCTAAAATCGACATCGCAGCCACACCAGCTCAACGTTGAGCAAGTCAAATAGAGCACATAGATCAGTCCGACTTTCTGTGATTTACTTCATTCCAACGGTCCGCTCCGTATGTGTAAGCGTCAAACAGTCCAGTTTTGACTTCTGGTGAAAGATAAAGAATGTGCTTATTAAAAACAACACAAAAATTATACCGAAAAAGGAAACGCATTTTACAGGGACAATAGACAACGAATGTTATCAACGTTACGGCCACAAACACTTCGTCAAGGCAAGGAAAGAAAGTGAGAGCTAGGTAAGAGACATGAGAAATAAATAACGAGTATAAATAAAACGTACGTCACACTATCGAAATAGCCACCATGTGTTGATATAATTTCGAAATCACATTTAGTATTCGCATTTCAATGCTGCACAACTGGCAGCCATTTTAAGGGCAAGCCCTTTTCAGGGCTTCACCATGCTATCTGACAGCAGCCAACAGTCCTCGCCAGAACTTAGTTTCTACCACTAAACTTCAGTTAACAGAGTTAATTTAAAAAAAAATGTTGCTCTGTTTTCCCAAGGCACATCGTGCAACCTAGACACATGGTCCATCGGTTATATTAGAGCGCATGTTTGAATATAAAAGACCCTGTGGTCTGGTTACTGGGTTAACTTATTTTTGAAGGGCAATTGCGCTCGTAAAAGATAAGTGGTTTTATATCACTTTTACTTACGCATAAGATCTGGCAACACTGGCTGGACGTTTATTTTTATCTTAGTATTAAGTTTCAGTACAGATGCTGGTGGAAGAGGAGGTAAGAAGAAGACGCTGGCGATCGACAGCATTCACTTTAAGGCAGCCAGTTTATAACTCAACATGATGCAGGACAGTCCTTGTTCTGGGGATCATCCGAGTGAACGAAATAGAGGGAAACTTCGGAACACACGGAGAAGGGAATTGGAGGCAGACATGATAAAAGATAGAATACACATAGAAGAACCTTTGGTGGATGACACAAGACGACAAGGCTTGGTGTGCAATTGTTGAAGTTTCATAATCCTTTATAGCATTGTATTTTTTTTTTTTTAACCAGCGGCACTTAGGCTTTCAGCCCTTCGGCCCAATGACATGTCATTGCGAGGCTGGGGAGCCTGTGGACTTTCCTTCCAACCTGGTCAGGAGCTTCGCTCCTTCCCATCCACAGAGGGTTTTATCTCAGGAGCCGTTCAGGTTATTTAGTCAAAATTCCGGTCGATGACACGTCTTCAAATGCCCACGCCCGGGCTTGAACCTTGAATACCTCATCGCCAGCGCAATGTGGTAACCATTACACCAGCGCGGCTCCTACAGCATTGTATCAGATACGTTTTGATAAGGATTATGTATTTAAAAAAATGTTTATTTTAAATCTATAGACACGGGCCAGAGATATCAAGGACGTTCATGACTCTGGAAGTAATTTCATTTGTCTACTCGTACTTTTAGTATTATTCATGTATATTTTCTTCTATTCTTAATATTTCTTTGTTAGACCACGCTTTCCCTGAAGAATTGGCAATCAACTATATTTATTCATTGACGTGTTCGGTACTTTCCTGGATACTTCGTTCTATTCAAAAATGAGGCGTGATTTTCTTGTCACATTATTGTTTAT
This sequence comes from Oreohelix idahoensis, assembly GCA_024509875.1. Taxonomy (NCBI): domain Eukaryota; kingdom Metazoa; phylum Mollusca; class Gastropoda; order Stylommatophora; family Oreohelicidae; genus Oreohelix; species Oreohelix idahoensis. The sequence continues at coordinate 142,296 of JAMPIV010003089.1, read as the reverse complement.
TCAGCAAATAATGAATACAATTTGTATTGTGAGTTGTAGAATTTTCAGACGTGTAAAGTGGGCCATACGGAGAAACATTTTGAGTTGCTCTCGAGTACAGTACAAAAAGTACAATGTATTCAGGGTCGGCCTTAGTAACTCAGGGCCCGATTTATACTAATCTGGTGGGGTCTCCGTGGACTTCATATTATTGTTTTGTTGTAACTTTTCAATGTCAAAATATAAATAAAAAATATATACTGAAGCACATTCAAAACGCACCACTATTATATATACTGATGCCGAGAAGCTGGAAAAAAAGAGTGTGGGAATGGATTTTCCCCGTGTTTGTCATGATGTAGAGAGCGAATGGCTGCTGGAATGGAAAGTGCATGATTCAACCCACGGGTTTGTGTACAGACTACATGAAAACAATGAAAGTTACAAGTGCAACACGATTCCCAACAGCTATGACTCCGAAAATGTGTACGCGTTGTGGCAGTATACTCGGTATAAAAAGGCCGTTGAGACAAAACACCCAGTACATGTGCTTGAAATGCCACGACTATTTGAAAACGACCGCCAACGAGCCATTGGTATGTTGGAGACCGGAATGAGCTCACGGGCCATTGCCAGAAGGATGAATTGCCACCACAGCACTATTGTACGTCTCAATGAACGTTACGGAACCACTGGCAGTGCCCGGGATAGACTTCGGAGTGGCCAACAACGAGTTACTACCCTGCGCAAGATCGTCATATTGTGCTGAGTCACCTAACGAATCGTTCTCTCCCGGCAAGTCAAACAGCAAGAGCAATAGTGGGTAGACGTGGGCAAGTCTCTCGAATGACAGTCATACGACGACTCAGAGATACAGGCCTTACTGCAAGACGATCTTATGTTGGGCCAAACTTGACTCACAGACATCGTCTGCAGCGCCTGCAATGTGCAGAGCAACATGTCAGATGGACTAGACTGCAGTGGAATGCTGTCCTATTCACAGACGAGAGCAGATTCAACATATCCTTTGCTGATGGACGTATGCGGATTTAGCGACGGTGTGGACAGCGCTTTGGAGACTGCTGTGTTCGTCAGCACAACCGATGTGGAGGTGGCAGTATTCACATTTGGGGAGGATTCAGTTTTCACCATCGCTTGCCTCTTCACGTCTTCCGTGGAAATGTTGATGCTGTGACATATCGAGATGAGGTTCTGGATGCATTGGTTGCTCCTGCGTTCACAAATTATCCAGACTTGCAGCTTCTCCAGCAGGATAACGCACGTACGCACACCGCATGCATTACGCAGCAATATCTTCAGCAGCAGAACATTGTGACAATTGATTGGCCTGCCCTATCACCAGACATGTCCCCTATAGAACATCTGTGGGACGAGCTTGGACGCAGAGTCTACAGGCAAGTTTCTCCAGCCAATCTGCAACAGTTCGAAGCTGCTCTTACACGTGAATGGGACTTGATTCCCCGGAATTTCCTTCAGAAACTTGTGCGTTCCATGCGGAGCCGCTGCCAAGCTTGTTTGCAAGCACACGGTGGACATACCAGATACTGAGGATAGTGTGAATGAATTTTTTTATTGGTTGCATTTTTGGTTTTCTCCCTTGCCTGCACAGAATGCAATGAATTTCATAACAATCAAATGTACAAATTAATGACCAGCATGGATTCATAGGAAAATGAATAAAGATTCCAAATATGTAAACTTGTAAACACTTATATTTACATTTCACACTCTGTTCCTGGATTATACAGGTGGTGCGTTTTTAATGTGCTTCAGTATAGATATTGGTTTTTCTTAAATGCAATGTAATGTGGCCGTGCATGCTGATGATGATGTTGATGATGATGTATAGTGGGTTCGTATCACTACCCTAACCGAAGGCAGTTAGTTTGATGATGCTAAGTTACTTCTTTCACACAGACGAATTCGACAGTACATATTGACAGTTGGCTGATGATTCAATATTTAGAGGAAACATACTTCACTCTGAAAGCAGTGAACGTTAATTGTGAGGTTTATTTACATGAAGATCAAAGGTTGAAATAATGATGTGCCCAACATTCCTCCTGAGGTTGGTGAACTTTATACAGCAAAAATGTTCATGGGCAATACTAAACATCGTCCTCACTCACTCTCCATATATTCTCTGTTCACTGTCACTGCTTCTGTATTTAATACTGTCTCTAGTAGCCAAGGTGGTCCTGGCTTGAGAACCGTTGATGTCAATAGATTCTTGTTATATCATTTATCTCAGGTACTCGCTGTTCCTGTTTACTATTCTAATTTATCTCGGTTGATTCTTCTATCTTCTTGAAATTGACGTGTGTATCTTTTAGAAAGACTAACCTACCACCAAGGATGACTATTTCTACCAAGGTCTATTATTTCACACTTCTCATGGCTAGCTGCTGCTTATTGTTCTTCTCATGTACTAACAGTTTATCTTAGGTTGTCAAAACTCAACTTTACCTGGTGGACTTGAAAATATGCACATTTTCTGTACTGGCAACACTGACAATCTTGTCCATAGAAATATATGATGAACTGTCATCTATAATTGTGGCGTACAAACGATTAAGGGGCTAGACAATAGTTTTATACTTTTCTGTCATCACAGAAGCTACCCAATGACTTGGGTTTATTGTCCGATGATACCCCAAAATTGCGCTTGCCACTATATCTTTTAACACAAGCAAACTTGCTTCCTAACGCTAGCGCGTTTAAAATATGACTGAATGTATTTTGTAAAACGATTTCCAACAATAAGTATTTCCCAAAATTCTAGAACAAGTTTTTCTCAAAACAGCTCACCTATATCCGTGAATTTGCAGTCGCTTAGTTGAACTCACTCAAAAACCAAACTCTAAACTAGAAAAACTCCAAACTAAAAACACTACTTTTTCTCAAGGGGCATAAAACACTACAGTTGATGAATAGTCACCCTTTGATTTAAATCATATAAGTCATGGATTATCGCCCTTTGATTTAAAATATAAGTCCATTAAATTTACCTTATGCAAATTTTTGAAACCGGATTTCTGACACACAAGCTTCCTATTACAGTAACATCATATATTCCCGGTATGTAATTTGAAGCAATCTTTGTTTTTTTTACTTTTTTTTAAACAAAGCTGGAGATGTGAACCCGATTATAGGCCCCCTCCCCTCCCCCCTCCCCCCCTTTCCCCAACCGATTGAGTTAAATCGGCGAAATCAGCCTAAGGCCGGCCCTGAATGAACTACAGTATTTATTACTACTGCTCAAGCACGAAAAGCGTTGAGTGTCAGACTGGTTAGATCGTTTGTTTATCTAGACAATATGTCCAGGTTCAAAACCTGGTAGCGTCACGCTCCAGCCTACCCAGCTGCAACTGGGTACCTGACTGTGCTCCAGAGTTAGGGAAGGCAAAGGCAGCTAGGGAAGGAACCAGTCAGCAACTCATAAAACTGAATTTAGTATAGTGAAGTCTCTAACACTTCACTACCCTACTGCAGTATCTGTTATGGCGTTACCTTTTCCTCTCTTTTTATCTCATACACAATGTCGCATCATCCTTTTGTGTCCTGAACTCTTTTCTGTGTATCGTTTTGCGCTTGTTTGCCTTTTACTTTTAACGTTTCGTTCATTACTATGAGTTATATTGTTTCTCTCTTTACTGTTTAACATTGGTGATGTTTAAGTTGTAGTCCTTCTTTTAAATAATATAAGATTGCCAGTTTCACCGTGTCTTTCGAGTTATAGTAAATCTCCTTTTTGCATCTCCTCTTTATTGGTGGGAGTCGCTGGTAACACATACATGCGAAGGAGGGGGAATACAGTCAAGATAATTCTAAATCCTAGCCCAGCAGAAAGACTGCTAAAGATGGTTCTAAATTAATATCTACTGTAACATGGCATTCATCTTATTAGTAATTTGGAGCTTTGAACGGTATAAGTAAGGAGGGGCAATTGTTTTGGGTACACAATAGCAGGAAGAAGTTGGTAAGAGGGATCTGAAGTTGGTAAGAGGGATCTGAAGTTGGTAAGAGGGATCTGAAGTTGGTAAGAGGGATCTGAAGTTGCTCTTTATTAAAGTGCAAAAGAAGGACCTGCCATTATTCCATTAAATAGCGTAACACTGCAACCGCGTAAAACGCAATAAAAACTGTCAACGCAGTAACATTCAATGAAATAAATATGCATTTTAAAGAAAATGTAAAAATAAAATAACATTTTGCCTCGTTTTGGCGAGGCGCGTCCCGTCAACCTAGTCGGTTATATTAGGGCACGTGTCCAAATATAAAAGACCTTTAGATCTGATGACGTTTATGCATTATATTCCTTGAAGAAGACAGAAAAACGAGTAAGAAGCCATGTAGTTTATGGAAATGTTTTCCTGCAGTAATCACAGTTTAGTATAACAAATATCAAGTTGACAACAAAGGCTAGGTTGGCTTGGACACTTGGTGAGGATTACACCCCGTAAACCAGCGTATGAGGCTATAAAAAAAGTTAGTTGCTTATCCTTTACAGGACGTGGCAATCAAACCCAGCTTTTATTGGCTGTTTGTGATTTTTCTAGGCAATTTTTTTCATTCAGTAGTTTGCCATTGCTTTCTGAACGGTACGGCGCTTATACCATTGTTAAAAATCCACACAAAGCGATTTGCTATCAAACCGCCTGCAGCAGGTTTCGAACCTGGTATATCTGGATTATGAAACTGCGTTCATATCCATTAGGCCACAGACGCCTCATAAATGGAAGACACAAGGGATGGAGGTAACCCTAGGAAAAGGTGAATCAAGCGAACGACGTGTACGTTTAGGAAACACTTGACAGAATTACTAATTCTCGTAGCCTGTTTTATTTGTCATATAAAACATAGGCTTCGACTGCTACTCGCCACCGATTTCCAATTTAGCCATTCTTTTTTCAATATGGACCAGCATAGCCCGTTTGCCCCTAGCCTCCACCTCCATCGTTTCTGTTCAGTTTCTCTGTCTCTTCCCCGGCGGGATCTAGTCAATTGCCTGACTGGTTACGTTTGCTGGATGTTTGACAATATATTCAGCAGCAATACAACGTTGTCAGCAACCGATAAATCGACCCAAGGTTTGAAGCTTGAAGACACAAGTCGTAGATAGAAGAAACATATAAAGAAAGAGAGGAAGACAGACAGAAAGACAGCCAGATAGATAGAAAGACAGAAAGACATCCAGACAGACAGTCAGATAAAAAAAAGACAGACAGATAGCCATATAGTTATACAGAAAGAAAGACAGACAGAGAAAAAGAAAGACAGACAGACTGCCAGATAGACAGAAAAAAGAAAAAAAAGACCCTCAATCAAACACATACAGCAAGACAGACAGACAGCCAGAAAGAAAGAAAGCAAGACAGGCAGACAGGAAAGCAGGAAGGAGGCAGACAGAAAGAAAGAATGTGTGAAGGATGTCGTATCACTTCGTCTCTAGTCACGATTCATCTTTTTGGAACACAGAACTCTAAAGCCGGTTGTTTACAGTCGCAACCTTGTCTCCCATCTGATGTCTTGTAATGTACCCTCTGATTTTCATCTATTTGGTCCACTTAAAGATGCACTCCGTGGGACAAGGTTTGAAGATGATGAAGGAGTGATTCATGCAGCACAGAAATGGCTACATGATCAAGACAAAATCGGGTACGGGCTAGGAATACATACACTTGTTTCGCGCTGGCATAAAGCCGTACAAGTTGATGGGCATTATGTTGAATAATACCGATGTTTACATGACATATCCATGTATATTGTGTATAAATTTCATGCTTTTTGAATAAACAGCTCCTGAGAAAAACGATGTGGTGCATTACTTTCTGAACGCCCCTCGTATTCCATAAGTCTATAATAAATAGCAGGCACACAGGACGGCTGTGTAACACATGACAGACATTTTAATGTAAACGCATACAAAGTTTACTGATGTCCAAAACGGCAAAGGATGATATGTGTATAGTTTATAATTTTTCTTTCACTATAAGACACATAGAGTTATATCAACTTGCGTGCTGCTGCAGAATTGTGAAAAACTCTAATTAGAGCTAATTTGTAAAAAAATATGTAAAAGAGATTTAGGTATTTAAACACAAGACAGCTTGCAGTTAATGATTTGTGTCGGCTGAAAGTACTAAAAAATGAACTTAAAATGGAATATATAATTTGTGTGTGTGAAAAAGTGGTGACTTTCTCGTATTTTTACACATTACATAATTACTGAACGTCGAGTCCAATTTTTCTTTCAGAATGTGACACTACAGAAAGATCACTTAAAATTTTTTAGAATATATCACACATTATTAAACTGTAATAGATTTGTGAGCTGTGAACATGCGATTTCGTATGGTATCAACATCTCAGAAGACACAACTTGGAAGAAGCATCGCATAGGTGAAGAGTGGAGTCGCCCAAACTAAAACAGCATTCCATAAAGTGAGAAATATTTTATGCAGCAAACCTTTGTCAATGGTAGAAAGAAAGAAAGTTCTTCAGTGTCATATGGAGTCAATCGTGCCATGTGGAACCATTCATGGGAAATCGGTAAGCAAGCAGGAAAATGTTTTGAGGCCGTATAGATGTGGTTTTGCAGAAGAGTGTTAAGCATACCATGAGAGGATGTCCTGGGAGAGGACAATGACATAAGGGAGACTATTGTTAATATTAGAAGGAATCAATCCTCTTTCTTTGGACAAATTTTGAGAAGAGGAAAGCGGTAATATATTGTGACAACAGGAACAATTAAACAAAAGAAAAACGAGATACAGGACGACAAAGAGAAGAGATACTGGACAGTTTAACGTCATAACAGAGGTCGACACAGGAAAAAGATACTTCACAGTTTAACGTCATGACAGAGGACGACACAGGAAAAAGATACTTCACAGTTTAACGTCATGGCTTCGAAAGAAATCAACAATGGAACCGAAACATAGTACTGGATACAGGAAATTTGAAGAAGATCAACATTGTCAAGACTTCAATGTAAGACTGAATTTGTGTTGGTGAATAAAATAAAAGTTTACGTTTGCAGGTGGAGGGAACATGTTCATGTCCCGAACAAGAACTCATTCCAGATGGGAAGACTGGCTCTAGCGCCTTTTTCTTGTAAACTTTGCACGATGGTGTGAGATTGTATTTGAGTATACATGACAAGAAAAGAATATATGTATTGTAACCAGGAACATACGGAGGTGAAAATGATGAGGAAAACATGGAATGAACTTGAGCGGGTGGCACGTGACAGGAGGACTTGGCAAGTGTTTGCTGAAGGCCTGTGCTCCTTGGGGAGCTACAGAGTATTGATAGATAGATAGTGTCGTGAGAAATTCTAATCCACATATATAAATTCGAAAGTAAAGGTAAAGCCTAACGAAGTATTTCAATAAAAGGAAAGAAGAATGGTAAAAGAACAGTGCGGTCACAATAGCGTACGCCTGTATTATAGAACGTCATACTAGCTAAACAAGAAAACCCCTTTTTATGCTCCGTCTGCATAATTGTAACGCTTTCACGTTTGCTAGTAAAGCCTACTGCATAAACTACACGCGTTTCTAAAAATAAAACGGGTACTGTGTTTCTTAGAAAACCTTGAGATAGACACACTGCGTAAGGACCTAGATTTAATATTACATTAATGTCATTATGCACTACGGAAACTAAAAGACAGACGGGCTTAGAAGAGAGAGAGAGAGAGAGAGAGAGAGAGAGATGTACGGAGGAACGCATGCAATACTACCAAGTCGTCTCGCGATATGAAATTAATGCCACCCCACACGAAAGGCATGCAGGCTTGATTTTTTTTCAAATAAACAGTAATAAAAAACACTACCAATACGAGGTAAGGTTTTAAAAAACATGGTTAATGCTTATTAGGAAACATGACACAATACTGTTTTACGTCTGAAATCCTGACATTAGCCTGACAGTACAGAAGACACCCCATCGTATAGAAGTGAACGGGTGGTAGAAGAAAATACATATTTTGAACGCAGCCACTTAGCTCCATTAAACTTATATATTTGTGTGCCTTAGGACTTGCTGACAAAGAATATGTTAGGTGTTAAGCAAATAGTCTAATAATTAACAAATTATAGCCAAAATACTATAGTGGTGTTGTCTGACAACACAGGATCATATTTGCTCATAATGGCGTGTTTGGACACTGCTTTAGAGGAAATGAGGCCACCACGTTAAATCCGATTTGATTGGCTAGAATAATATGTAAGACGAAACATGATTAGTCGACTGCTAATACTATTTTTGGTTGTTAATGGAAACGGTAGGAAGGGTACTTTTTTTCAAAAGCTTTTGTAAACATGGTCTCATTGGCTAGACCATTTAACTTAGTCAATTAGGAGCGTCAGTTCAGTGCCACTTTTTGAAAATAAACTTTGTAGAAGCAAGTGCGTTGAGAACCAGCTCATATTTTTCTAAATAAAGCCTGGGACAGAGGCAGATCGGAATTGTGCCATAACTCATCGCCAGTCAACGTACTTGTTTAATATTTCCTTGAATTGTGGTAAGCTAGACATATTTGATATCTTTTTGATGAAAATTGAATGTGAATTGATAATTTATGTCTGTATGTGTGTGGTTCAGTAACAAACATGAGACAAAGCCTAGATATTGCTCCACCATGAACAAAACTTGTCGGAGAGGAGTATAACTGCATGGGATTGCCAAATAGTACTATGACACCTATCTTATTGAATAGAAGGAAATAATGCTGGAATTGCAGAGGCGTTGTAACCATTAGGGAGAGGAATACTGGTGTATATTGTTACATGAGAAGCTAACAGTGGCCTACCGCGCTGAACTCTGTGTTTGTTATGTATTGTGCTTCAGTGTGGAAATAGATTATAAATTAGTTCTGAAGTAGGAGGTACAACCTTCTTGTTTCAGGGACCGTGGTACTAAAGTATTAAAGCAGCACCTGGTCTGAGTTTTGCTGAATCCAGAAGCTGATAGCATACTCCTTGGTCAAGATATCGACCAGTGTTGTTTCTCAAGAAAACGGTGAAGCAAGCGAGCAGAGGAGACTGTTTCCTGCCGCCCACACAGAAGTTAAGATTTCGTTGGCCAGAGCAGCTCAATCTTGTGTATACCCCCCTCTAAAATTGACTGTACATTAAATCAAGAGGGACAGTTATTTGTTTCAAATAAAAGAAACTGTGAACCTTTCCAATATTATTTCCACCAGAAACAAACACTTGAAGTCATGATGACAAACAACAACATAGCTTGGAAAGCCAGTATTACCTCATAGTACTACATCACTACTTACACACATATTGTAATAATAATATATGTCAATACAAAGATCCTATCTATAAATTGTGTACATACAACTTGTGATTACATTTGATTGTGATTCCTGGTTCACTTTGTAGTTGAATCAGGATATCTATTATTGAAAGGAATTAATACATATTTTAAAAGTTAACACTTGACTTATTAAGATAGTCTTATAGAGTGTTCTTTGTATGTGAGTGTCACAGTGTTGTAAAGTATTGTGGATTAAAGTAAATTGTTTATCTGTCTGTTGGTTGTTGTGAACATACATTTCATCACTATCATAACCCTAGACATTCAACGTAGTCATCACAATATTCCAGAATAAGTCTGACTGAGGTCTAAATGTGGTAGCACAGTAAGGTCATCTGTAACACACCACACTTATTAGATACAGATACCTTCACAGCTGATCTCAGTCAGTACGCTAAGTCCCCTATAAATATTTATATCCTCCCACTTTACCACAGATAGATAGATAGATAGATAGATAGATAGATAGATGATAGATAGATAGATAGATAGATAGATAGATAGATAGATAGATAGATAGATAGATGATAGATAGATAGATAGATAGATAGATAGATAGATAGATAGATAGATAGATAGATAGATAGATAGATAGATAGATAGATAGATTGATTGATTGACTGAACCAGGAACATAGGATAGCCCAGAGGTTTTCAAACTTTTTTGGTCCGCGGCTCCCTTGACCTGTGCATAAATCACCGCGGCTACTCTCTATACCAGAGGTGGCCAAACTACGGCCCGCGGGCCAGATCCGGCCCGCCAACCAGTTTTGACCGGCCCGCCAACCTGTTTTGGCCGGCCTCTTATTGTTGATTGAAAATTACTGTATACTCCGACCACTGTGCTAAAAAAAATATTACAATATAGCACGCACAGGCACCAGAAACAAAACCAAAAAGACCCAAAATGTACGATTAACATCTCCGCATCTCCCACAACACCACCAACTCTCTCTCTCTTTCTCTCTCTCTATCATACCAATTGAGCTCTACTAGATAGTGCCGACAAAACGGAAATGATAACGTCAAATCTCTGATCGTGCACGTGACAGGCGAAGACAGTGTCGGTACCTACTTTGATAATGAGAAGCTGAAAGCAATGACAGATCTTTTCTGCGGTCGGAAGTCTCTGAGATCCAATGATGTTGCTTTGTCTTTAGCATCGGTATGGGAAAGTGATCGTGGGAGTGGGGGTGGATGGTAGGTACATTTCTATAGGAAGGAGTTGAGGTGCACAGTTGGTCTTGTGAAGTGTGTTAAGTATAAATCAGCCAGTGACACTTCTGGGCTTGTAGCTGTTGTGCACGTTTTCATGTATAAGAGTAAGCTTGTGATTGAACAACTCAAGAAAAAACTGAATCCGCAAAAGAGTATATTTAGTCATGTAAATAAGATTCAGGAATCATCGCTCATGGCGTCCTATGTGATTAGTTATGAGCTTGCAAAAGCAAAAAAGCCATTTACTGATGGAGAGTTTGTGAAAAAGTGTGCAGTTCAAATGGCAGAAGCGTTCAATGAAGAAAAAGTAGTAAGAGAATTTCAAAATGTACCTCTTTCAAAACAAACCGTAGCAAGGAGAAGAGAAGATATTAGTTTGCATTTGTTCCAGAACTTGAAATCTTTAATTGAAAATTGTCCATACTTTTCACTGGCGATTGATGAAAGTACAGACATCACAGACACTAGCCAGCTTCTTATTTTTGTTAAAGTGATCCAGGAAGACTTTATTGTTTCTGAAGAATTACTGAAAGTTTGCTCTTTGCATGGTACAAGTAAAGGGGATGACATATTTTATGCAGTTCAAAATGCCATGGAAGAATATGGTGGGTTTGAAAAATTGTCTGCTGTGTGTACCGATGGTTGCAAGGCTATGGTTGGGAAAAATACTGGTTTTGTTGGACTTTTGAAGCAAAATAAAATTGACGTGCCTACATTACATTGCATAGTTCACCAAGAGGCCCTTTGTGCAAAATCCATAAACCTAAATTACACTATGGCTACTGTAGTGAAAATAACGAATTTGATCAGAGGAGGACACAGCTCTCTAACTCACAGGAAGTTCCTGGCATTTTTAGAAGAAGGGGATTCTGTTTACAGTGATCTCCTGCTTCACGCTGAGGTGAGATGGCTTAGTCGAGGAAAATGTTTAATAAGATTTTGTGAACTGAAGGATGAAATATTTGACTTCCTGCGAGACAACTTACCATGTTCAAATGATCTTCAAAATAAACTCAAAGATATTCATTTCATTCAGCACTTGGCATTTCTCACAGATATAACATAACATTTGAATGTGCTGAATTTGCAGTTACAAGGAAAAAGGCAAACAATTTTTCAAATGATGGGCTATGTTGATGGCTTCAAAAAGAAACTGAGCCTATTTAGTCTGTCTTTGCAAAAGAATGAACTGTTTCATTTTCCTTGTTGTAAACAGCTGTCTGAGAAAGAGAGTGTTAACTTCAGGAGGTACACAGATGTCATTGAACAGCTGATTTATGAGTTTGATCGTCGATTTCAAGATTTTGAGATGTTTCGTCCACAAATGGAACTTTTTAACAACCTATTCAAGTGCACAGTGGAGTCTCAGCCAGCAGAACTACAATTACAGTTATGTGAACTCCAATGTGACCCATTCATCAACACAACAGAAGCAACTGGAGCTGATTTGTGGAAATTACTACCAAAGGAACGTTACCCACTTCTGAGAAAATGGGCCCTAAATGTGTGCTCTATATTTGGTAGCACATATCTTTGTGAGACAACATTTTCTGCCATGAAGCTTATCAAATCCAAGACCAGAAACAGATTAACTGACTCTGTATTATCCGTTGTTCTCAGAATTGCTGCGTCACAAATGGGAGTAGACTTCAAATCACTGGTGAAAAGTTTTGATAAGCTACACTCTTCACAATGAAATAACACACAAATGTATGTTTGAAATAAATAATTACATGTCGTATTACAAATTACAAAACAAATTAAAACAACAGATTCATTATTTTTTTTTTTACAGTAATGTCAGTCCGAAGACTGGTATACATGTCTTGGCAGATGTGCAGTACAGTAGTTTGCCGTTGCTTTCTGTACGTGATTCATTATATATGTAAAACTAAATCTCAGAACGTTATTTTTTAAGGATTTTATAGGTCTGGCCCTCTGGTGTTACCCTTTACCATAATCTGGCCCTCGGCCAACCTTAGCTTGGCCACCACTGCTCTATACTATATATTATCTAAATTTATTGATGAACCTTGGCTCATAATATCGAGCCCAACACTTTTCCCAAGCCACCGCGACGCCCTTATGCTGAGGGTCGCGACGCCCCTGGGAGCCGCGACGCACAGTTTGTAAACCTCTGGGATAGCCTTAAAAACATGACGAAAAAAAGGTGTGGCAGTTTAAAAAAAAAGTTTTACCTCGTTTTGCTGAGACATAATACGCGCCCCGGTAAGACTTGAGACACAATGTCCACCGGTTATACTAAGGCACCCGTCCAACTATAAGGTAATGGTCTTACTAGGACGGAAAAAACAAGACAATAGCCACGTTACGGCCACAAGCCCTTCGTCAGGGACAAACGAACAAACGCAAAAGAAAGCGAGAACTAAATTAAATACATTAAAAAATAAATAATAATAAAAATGATCTGACCCGTAGATGTAGATATCGGATGGCGATGTCCCTTTTATTTTAATTAGGAGTTTTGGCAAGGCGCGCATCGTTCAACCTAGACATAAGGTCCGTCGGTTATATAAAGGCGTATGCCCAAATATAAACGAGTGTGTAGTCTCGTTTTGGCACAGTGGCTGTCAGGAATTACCATTCTTCAATGCTAAACATGACCTTCAGCTTCAAAATTGGTTTCCAAAATGAGTTAAAATAAAAATAAAAACTCCGTGTATTAGTTTGGTTATGGTAAACACATACAGAAAACGAAGACATCATGTGAGTTTTATTGACGAAAAGAACGTGCTGTCTTGGGGGTGAACGGGATGGTCTCGAGCTGAGCACGAGCTGGATAGCGTGTGCGTGAGAGCCCGAACTAATGACACTATTGATAAAGTGGAGCCTGGTATTTGTAACTTACTGACGGACCGTATAAAAGTAGGAAATTGACTTGGTATCGAACTTTTGCTACTGCTTCCTCTCGTCCGGTACTTCTTAACCAGGGACGCATGCAGCACCTAGGGGTGCACGACTCACCTTCTGGGGGTACGAATGTATGTCAGATATTTCTGAATGCGAACCATCATAAAACTTTAGAATACTGTCACAGAATTGCCTCCCCTGCTTTGCAGTAGTGGTCCAACAGTGGCTAAAACTCAAGAGTATCTAATATGTGCCTTAAAAGGTGTCTACCTTCGCACAAGATTACTCTTGGCAGAGTTGCAGATAGAAGGATAATGATGCTTCTATCTCAAGTGAGTTTCATAAGATATTTCCGAAGTCAAGAACAATGCTGCATTGACAGGGCAATTGTTAACTTATATCGGCCCGCCGCCTTTTATGAAGAATTAAGCAATTATTAATTTCAGCTCGTTCAAGCCCCCACCCTGATTTACTCAGTGGAATTCTTATTATTATGGTAAAGCTCTGTTTAGAGTGTATTTAGTAAATTGACTGAGACAAACATGCAGTACATTCAAAATGATTAAATCGACGTTAAATTTGTTTATTTACAAATAACAGATTTAATAGTCATTTAGGTTTTAACAAGGTTTTAAAGAAATGAATAATTATTTATAAAAAAAAGTTTATCATCACTGTTGTGACGGGATAGAAATGTGTAAAGGAGGTCACTTGGCAGCTTTTATGTATTACTTAGCTGCCATTGACGGTTATGCTTCTTCTGATGGTTTAGTTCTTGGTAGACTGATCACGCTCGTCGCTGGTCAAGGTTGTAGGGCGCAGCACATTCCCAGAAATGTCAGGGAGTGTCTACGAATTTGGTCCCTTGTCTTAAAGCTCAGGCCACTTTTCCCTTCTTGTTCGAGAGATAGTACCCTCAACTGGTACCACCAACAACTATGGTAAAAGAATAGAAACAAAACGCTCTCCTGAGTATTGCGTTTTCCGACACATAGTTAAGGGTCCCTTTATCCTATTCCACCATCCCATCTACCTAAGAATTTTCCCTCGATGAGAATTAAGCGTAATCTCTCGGGAGAGAAAACTTTCTTTACATTTAAATTGAATAGCTTAATATTTACTTTACATTCAAATGAAAATGTTAAAAGTATAGATAGAATATGTTTTCATTTACATCTATACTGATTGAAAAGCTTTGAAGCTTTCATTAATTTTAAAGTGCATATGTTTAAATAGACATTTACACTAGTTTGAAAATGAAATAGTATAATTAGAATGTACATCATTTCTTTCATCTCCCTCCCTGCTCCAAATGGAACTTGGGACTACCTATGCTTTTTAGTTCTCTTTAAGAAACTAGCAATAAAGCAGTCACCAGCCCTTGCAGTGGTGGTTCATGAATTCATCATTCTATATGATGAGGTTGCCAGCCTCAAATGACTTAGACATCCATTTAGCAATTTTCACATATTAATATTCAAACACACAAACATATATATATATATATATATATATATATATATATATATATATATATATATATATATATATATATATATATATATATATATATATATATATATATATATATATATATATATATATATATATATTAGTTCACATGTTAGTAATGAAAATTATAAAATGTAAAATGCACAACTTACGCCAATCTTGGCTCACAGACTGTTTGCTCAGATGAATAAAGGCACTTGACTAGGCCTCTTACACGTGTTCTTGGGGGTCGTTATTTTAACACTAGATTCCCTCTATGACTCCGTGTTTTCAGTTTCCTCAGATCCCGGTTCCTTATTAAATGATAGAGATTTCCTGGGCTGTTTAAGTCCTTCAAAATACTCCAACAAAAGTCCGGTCTGAAAAATGGAATTCTGAATTCTAACTTCTGGCAGTCTAGTTTTGTCTTGGCAAGCGAACCTCACAGTGTTTTATAACTGCGAAAATGTCAGGTTATATGGCCCTTCCTCCCCCGAATTTGTTTGTTATGATGCAAATCAGAGCGCCAATCGTTTCGAAGATGCGTGTTTTGTGGGGTAATTTCAAAATTATTTCCGACATGGAATAATATAAGTGATGTAGAAGGTCACGTCTCCCATATATGGAATGAAAACATCCGATCCTCTCTCGGCCATGTTTACAAATAACTTATTATTACTTTAATATAAAGTAATGTCTTTGTAACAAGGTGTGCCGGAAACGATGATGTCATGCATGTCTGTCCAAAATGTGTCGCACAGACGAGTAATCTTGTTATCTGTCGCTTGATCACACAAAATCCGTCTCTTTACGATCTTGGCAAAGAAAGCACCTTGGCCTTTTCAGCGATTAAACATATACGCTGGGCGATTTTAATGCTACTCTGTAGTCTGATGTCGGCCACACCCGAGATTAACCAACATGGTTGTCGATTAATTATTACCTCAGCCGTTCCTTGCAAAGCAGGGAGGAACGCGTAACCAAACAGACATGACGACTGAACACTGAGCGGAGTGTAAGAATGTTGAAAATACAAAATATCTGCTACATAGCAGAGAAAGAAAAAGGTGGCGACCCGGAAATTCGAGGTAATCAGTCCTAACTTCATTTGATGAGTACTGCCGTAGTGGAGAAGAGATCAAGAAGGGGTCGCCCCAAATCCATCTTGTCACAAATACATAGAACTTAAATGTATTTGTACAAAATAGAACACTGACGGGTGCCGGGTTAGATTCACGGTATCATTATGCTCCAGTCTATCCAGCTGTAAATGGGTACCTGTGCTTGCACTTAAATTAGGGAAGTAAAAGACAGCGAGGAAGGAAACAGGTCACCCCATCTCTCGATGTTGGACGCAGTATAGTGGTCTCTGTCGTACGGATAGGTTGTGAGTTATTTTTGACCCGTCTGAGTAGAGTGGATGGTGATAGGTACGTGAGAAAGTTTATTATCATTTAAACTTGACAACACCAAATATCTATAAAAAAAAAATAAAAATAAAATTTACATACATATGAAATAACAAAAATATAGATGCGCCCCCCCCCCCTCCCATCCATAGAGAAAAGAACCTGAAAAGTTAATAACCCAAAGGTCGAAAGCACTATGTTACAGAGTAGACAGTTGTTGTAGATTTTTATGAGATAGGTATTAGATGTTTATAGTCCTGTCTGAGCAAAGGTGATAGTGATAACTATGTGAGAGAAAGGTGTAAGAAATAGTTTTTTTTCACGAGGTGATAGTGTAAGAGGAAAGGACAGTGTTGCGTGATAAATTCTCGCAACATCGTTTTATTTCAATATCTGTTTTATAACGCAAGGGCAACCACTGCTTGAAATTTATAGTCACTTTTCTCGGTAAGCATTTGTCTTCTCGCGTTGGTATCGAATGCAGTTAAGTTTGAGCTGTGGTCGTTTTGCGCTGGACTGCGCATGACTTGTCTTGCTTCTTTGTCGATCGGTTTCCGCCCACCACTAGTGGGAGTGAGCGATTTGGAATGGCGAAAGAGATGCCTCGTTGAAGAGGGGATCTCCGCTATTTTTGTTCTGTCAGGGATGTGTAGTCCTCTTAATGGATATTTCGTTTATTCGAGATAATACCTCTAGTGTTTCCCACATGTCGGGAGGCGTGATATTTCTGTGTATTTCATGAAAGCAAGGTAAATTGACTCTTTCATTAACTCTATCGATTTTGGGTCGTGAGCGATTTCGATTCATAGCCTGTCTGCGAAAGTCGTCGTCACGAGATGTTTTCCTAGCTCACATGTCGCTGCATTGTACTGCATCGGTTGATGCAGGTACCAAGGACCATTACTTGCTACTTTGTTAAATGAACTAGGTTTGGAAAACTTTTATTATCTAGAGGATATTTTTGAGGACATTATTTATACTTCGGCAGACGTGTCTGTCTTGCTGAAGTCAAACTAAGGAGAGTGAACTGATCTCATACATCTGGTTATCTCCTGGCTGTTATAGAAAAGGATGGAGTTGTTCACCTGACTACATTTACAGCACTTTGAAATATAACATGCATCTGACTCATCATTGTAATGCTGTCTACCGTTTATTGCTGTATTGAATGTTGCTGTGATAATGACTGTTTGATGTGCCTACACATTTGCGTAACCATTTTGTCACTGTGGCGTCCACAATAAATAATGAAGAAAAACGTCAACGGCTGTTTCAAGACTCATTGACTTTATACGTCGTGAGTTTACTGACGTCCTATGTGGATTGCCCTGTTATTGTTGCATGAACATTGTTTTGACTGAACACATCTACACACTACACAAAACCAGACATGCGGATGCCATCCGTCATCATATGGCATCACGCATCATTTGGTGGCCATAAGCTGGTTTGATTCTGGTACCAGCAAACACGGGGTCCCTTACCAACTTCATTTTCAACAAGAATTCATCAGCATCCTTCAAGAAATTAACATTCTTCAATACAGTCAACATCTTCAAAATTTTCAAAGTACTCGGCGTTGCCCGGTAAAAGTCAAATTTCAATTTTTTGACGGAAACAAGAATTTGACAGTACCCGGCGTTGTTACATGTTGCCGGATAACTCGGACTGCTGTTATCTTTTACGCAAGTCAAGCAAGTTGCTGCTGTCAAGGTTCCAGTGCTGTCGTTTTTTGAGAAGGTCAAGTGCCGGTTGAAACGGGTTGTTTTCTGAAGAAGGCCAAGTACCGATTTCCATCAACTTACTTTTGGATTAGAAGGTCAAGTGCCGAAACAACTCAACACACAGTATGTCAGAAGCTCTTGTACCATCGTGTTAGCAGTGGAAGCAGTTCAGATGTGCCATCATCGTTGGAGCTTCGCTCTTTAGGACGTTGATTGACATCCGTTTTTCTGCTGTTCTACGATTGGAAGCCTATAAGTTAAGTGGCCTGTTTGTATGTAAACTGTGCCCTTATACTTCTGCTGAGTCTTCTGTGTATCATCTCATTCTATATGTTATATGTTTATATGTTATTTGTATATTTATATGTTTATATTTCAGCGGGTTCTCGGTTGGGTGGTGTCTCCGTTAGATTATGCCACGTCATAGAGGTCGTCTATTGTGAGCGTTTTCTGTAAGGTTTGCAAATTTCCAATACTGGAATTTGCTAAGCGACTTCTGTTGCTATTTATGTTAGCTGTGATGACATGTTTTAATATTGTTTTCGTTATTATTTCGCATTCTTTAGTTTTGTTTTGATTTGTTTGTGTTTGTTAGCCTACTCTTGTCTATAATTTAGTTTCATACAACATTTTTGTTTATACACTGTGGTGTCATGTATTTTGTTTAATTCTATCGCAGATATCGTCACATTTTTTGTGATATTTCATTAATTTCTGCTTTATTTTTAGTTGATTTCTGCGAAAGTTTTTGTATTGTTGCTGATCTTTGTTATTGTTTACATTGTTATTGTTTACATTGTTATTGTTTACATTGTTTGTATTGTTTACATTTTCAATGTTTACATTCTGCATGTGTTTACATAGTCATTGTTTACAGTTATAGTAATTAGTTAATGGGCTATGCTAATGCACTGTTACTACTATACTGATGATAAATGAATGATGAATAGTGTCGTGCACTATTGAATGAGAAGTGCACTTATGATCAAGAATTGAGTGCTGATATTTCATATACAAGTTCTTTGTTTGGAGACTTGTTTCCCACAGAGACTGGGATAATATAAGGTGATGTGAATATACAAGTGCTTAATTAAGACTTGTTACACTTAGGTTTGAAATAAATTAGTTAATTATTTCAGGTTTTGGACTCATATGTTAGACAACATGTCTACATTTGAGCACTTTATTGAGCAGGGTAAATTGCTTGGGAAGACTGGTGATAAGTTAGAAGAATTTGCAACTGCTCGATATGATAAAGCAATGGAAGCTGAACAAAAGAAACTGCAGATGCAGGTGGATGAAAAAAGATTCCAAATGGAAATGGAAAAACAAAAAAGGGAATCAGAAGCTGAGGAGAGAAAACTCCAGCTACAGCTAGAAGCTGAAAGACTTCAAAAAGAGGCTGAGAATAAAAGACTTGAAAAAGAGGCTGAGAATAAAAGACTTGAAAAAGAGGCTGAGAATAAAAGACTTGAAAAAGAGGCTGAGAATAAAAGACTTGAAAAAGAGGCTGAAAATAAAAGACTTGAAAAAGAAGCTGAAAATGAAAGACTTCAAAAAGAGGCTCAGGCTGAGGAAAGAAGATTACAGAGAGAGTCTGATGAGAGGAAAGAGAAAGCAAAAATGGAACATGAAGAAAAGGTCTTAGCTTTAGAGTTGGAAAAATTGAAATTGACAAGCATGAGTAATGGTAATGATTCAGACAAGGGTTCATCTTCTGGTAAGGCTAATAATGATACTTTTAAGATTAAGTTACCAACATTTAGTCCTTCCAGCGATGACATAATGTTCTATCTGGACAGATTTGAACAAGCATGTACAGCTCATAACATAGACAAAGCAAAATATGTTTATCAGTTATCAGGGATACTGACAGGTAAAGCTCTAAGTATATTAAATATGGTGGATGAACCTGACAAGAACAATTATGAGGTTGTCAGGGCCGCTTTGTTAAAGAAATATCAGCTTAACGAAGACGGCTATCGTCTACAATTTAAAAACATGTTACCTGAAAATGGAGTTGAATTCTCCGAGTTTATTGCAAGAATACGCATTACTTTCTCACGATGGGTTGAACTATCTAAGACGGAAAAAACTTATGAAGGACTTATGGACTTAATACTTAGAGACAAAGTCATGTCGTCTGTCAATGAGTCTTTCCTTGCTTTCCTTCATGAACGTAAACCTAAAACAATAAAAGAAATGGAAGATTTCTGTTGCCAATACGTAACTGCGCACCCACACATAACCATGGGTAACTCTAAGGTGAAAGAAGGTTACCAGTTGCTTCGGCAGCTCCGTATGGTCAAAACTTTGCTCGTAGATCCCAACAAAATTTTGATAGAAAGAGTAGCGGTAATTTCTGTCAAAATCATGGAAATCAATTTCATGGTGATTCTTCTTCGAAGAATTGGAGACAACCTGATAGTACTCGTTACTATCACCCTAATAATTATAAGCATTTCAAAAGAGGATATGGTAATAGAGGTTATTCCTGCCGAAGACCTCAGAACCAAACAAATAGATGTTCGCATCAATGTGAACATGATAGTAATCGTGGAAACTGGAATTCGAACCAGTATAACAATTACAATAGAGACAATAATAACTGCAGAGATAATAATAACTCTGATAACTTCAGAGGTAATAATAGTCGGGGTAGATCTCAACACAAAAAAAAAGAGATATCAGCAGGCTAATGCTGTACAACAGGAAACTGAGGCAGCCTGTAATCATGTTGTTGATAGTAAAAACTTTGACGCTGTCACTAGTTCTGCTTTTGACTTTGAGAGAGCAAACAAATGCCCAATGCAGTACTTTATTCGAACCGGGTACCATAACTACTTTGAGTTGTGGTCACCCACTTCCCGCTCTTCCTGCTGCTGTTGCGCATGACGGGAGGGGTTCTTTAATTCTACATAAGGGTCTTGTTAATGATACTCCGGTATCACTACTTTTCGATTCCGGATGCACCACTATTGGTGTTAGACAATCGCTTGTAGATCCATCTTGTGCTACAGGAAGGGTTATTAAATGTGTCACATTTGGCGGCACTCTAGAAAAATATCCTACTGCTGTAATTCGCATTGCCACTCCTTTCTTTACTGGAGATGTGCATGCTTGTCTCTTACCTAATCCTATTGCGGACCTTATTATTGGTCGTATTCACGGAGTTAGGGAGTGTACCCCACAGCAGATTGCTGCTTGGGAAGATAATAACATGCAAGCTACAAATGCAGTAGTTACAAGAGCACAAGCTCTACAAACACCCGAAACTTCACTGAATAGTGATAATGAAGTTGATAGCCAAGATAGTCACTTAGTGATCACTCGTGACTCTTTCATAAAATTGCAAGAAGAAGATCCTTCTTTAAAAAAATTCTTCGTTCTTGCGAACAAAGGTGATCCGAATCAGGATACAAATAGAAAATCTTGGATTGCAATGAGAAACGGCGTACTTGTACGTATGGTACAAGATTCGGCTACGTCGGCACATTCGCAAATTCTTGTTCCCAAGAGCATGAGAGTCCAAATATTGCAACGTGCTCATGACTCGCAATGTGCTGGACATATGGGTTTTGCCCGTACGAAGTCGAGAGTCCTTGCGGCTTTCTTTTGGCCTTTTGTCAATAAGGACATTCGTATTTACTGCCGATCATGCAAGGTATGTCAGGAGGTCAAATCTAGAGGACCACGACATGCTGCGCCTATCCAGGCTGCTGACATTCCTATTCGGCCGTTTCAGAAAATGGCCATAGATATTATTGGCCCTTTTAAGGTCAAGTCGGCCAGAGGACATCAGTTTATCCTTACATGTGTCGATATGTGCACACGTTGGCCAGAGGCTATTCCTCTTAAGAGCATATCTACTACAGATATCGCAGATGCTCTTTGGTTGATATTTTCTCGCTTGGGGTTCCCCAGAGAAATATTGTCAGACCATGGCACTCAACTCATATCTGACACTATGTCACAGGTAATGTCTGCCTTACATATTGAACGATCTCTCAGTAGTATCTACCATCCTATGTCTAATGGGTTAGTTGAGCGTCTGAATAGAACGCTCAAGACTTTGCTTGGTAAGATAACTGAAGATCATCCTCAAGATTGGGACAGGGTTTTACCCGCGGCTCTCTTTGCCTATAGAGAAGTCCCTAATGAACACACAGGATTTTCTCCCTTCGAACTTGTCTTTGGCGCGCGTCCACGCGGCCCTATGTCTTTATTACACGATCTCATCACTGCCGATGATATTAGCGATGAAACTCAATCCTCATATGAGTATGTCATTGCTCTTAGACAGTTGAAATTTAGTTGGATATAATATATGTTGATAAAGTACACCAGAACACTCCTAGGCGGGAAGACAGGCGTCTATCATCATCAGTTGACAAGATCCCTATGGTGTTGCCTGCCCCACTGTAGTGTATGGAATGTCAACTTGACCTACGCAGTGTTGTGTAGACATGGATGGAGTGTATAATGTGCGAATGATGATAAGGGTTCGTGTTGTTGACAAATGTTCTCTTCTCACACTCATGTATGACCGGAAGTCATCGACACCAACGACTGTGTACCTTTTCTAAAGTTTAATTGGACGTACACACTCGACAGCACAGATAGTGACAAATCACAGGTTGCCATAATACATCATAGTACAGTGGACAAATGGTCTTGCAATGTTACATGGGCACTCATGTAGAATAATGGTATAATGGACTGTCAATAGCCAAGCACTCAGTATCGCCCATACATATATCATCTGACGTCACTGACTGAGCACGTCAGCTTGTAAACAATATTTCAGATGACTTCTAAACCTAATCTCGTTTAGCAACGATTCTTCAACATAATGTTCAGCACATATTTTTCCATATAATAATATTGAACCGCTAACAATGGGTTCTCATGTGTAGCAGTGATCTCTGGACTGATCAAGCGATAATACGGGCATCCCTTTTCTCTTCTTGAAAGTCCTACATGTTTTGGTTCCAAGATGGCTCCACTCGTGAACTGTCACTCACGTTTGAATACAGATAATGAATCTGTTCTAAAGTTAGTCATTCATACAACATTTCGTTGCTCTGTAGATTTGGTCATGAACAATAGACTGCATTCTACAGAATATAGTGCTGCTAGGAATCGAAGTCGTTTTTCATCGAGTCAAATATATTCTCTTAAACATTCAAATCGTAATTATCGACAATGGTGGCTTCGATCGAGAGTTCATAAGAGTATCTTTGATTACCTTGGTAGAGGGAATATGAAACTGCCATTCCTTGGCAAGATGAATAAACACTGGGGTAAAGCATACACGATAGGTCTAGACGACTATCACTTTCCCCAAAACCACTGAGATCACTTTTTCAAGGCATCAAGCCGACATAGCAAAACACACACAGTCCCTATCAGGACGAAGCCAAATCACACCACTCAAGCGACACATCCGCCGAATAGCCTTTGACCTCTCTAGAGACAACAGAACATATAGTTCGACTTAGATATGTAAAGATATACAGATATAAGACAGACTTGTCCTACTCAGACAAACAATACACATAAATTCAGGCCATAGATATTCTGAAGCAAGAACAATCTATTATTACCCAAACAACGAATAAATCGCAGTAAAATGTATTTATCCGCGGAGTTCAAGGGAAGTAACTCAATAATGACTTTCCCTTAAGCACTAAAAAATTACCTATGTATAATATTGTAAGATATCAAAGACTGCACGTAACAGTCTTACCACACCTCCCGGGAAAAAAAAAATGGAACATTTTTTTTTTTTTTTTAAATACATCTAGGAGCAACGTACAATAGGCTCACAACGCATGAATAATGCGCAGATGAAAATATCAGGAATACCTATAACGCCTAATATGAGGCTAAGTCGACTTATGGAGCGACTGGTGAGAATGTGTCTCATAAACTGAGAGAAATTATTTCTCTACAAGTATATTTTTCCAGGAAGGTGTCATCAAAGTATAATACAATTCTGGCAATTACACAATGCCTAAAAAATTCATATCATCACTACGTATTAGATATCTTAAATTTATGATTTATGAAGAAAAAAATCATCAAAGCACAGCGGTGAATAAACATACATGAACCGCTATGTAGTGATACAATCATTATATTATTAAATTACAAATGTGTATCTATCATGATATAGAAAAGGAACTACTATAGAACTAGACATATCAAGAAGTCTAAGCCCTAATAGTTATGTGGAATCATGTGGGCATCTTGACAGAATGTCTGCCATCACATTATCTGATCCCCGAATAGCTCGCACAGAGAAATGAAAAGGTTGAAGAGCAATTGCATATCGAGTAGACCTCGAGCTCTTCAAATTCTTACTCTGTATAGCAGTAAGAGCTTTTTGGTCTGTTTCTACTATGAAATGTGCGCCTAGAAGGAATCTCTGTAGTTTGAGGATCGACCAAACCATAGCTAATAGCTCACGGTCTAAAACCGAATAATTCCTTTCTGCCGCATTAAGTTTTCTGGAAATATACATTACAGGATGCAGAGTTCCAGAGTACTCTTGCATTAGTGCCGCTCCAATCCCAGTGGATGAAGCGTCACTACGAAGAACGAATGTCTTATCTTTAGTGGGTAGCACTAAAATAGGTGGTGTTGAAAACAGTGTTTTAATCTTATCCAGAGAGCATTGGCATTCCTGAGACCAGTGGACCACATTAGGCGAACCTTTCTTTAGAAGTGTTGAGAGAGGTGCCATGATAGAGGATAGATTCTGAATGAATCTGCCATAAAATTGAATAAGACCTAACAGACTTCTCACCTGTTTTTTAGTCTTAGGGATTGAGATGTTAAGTATCTTACTAGTATTATGGTCCTCTGTCTTTAGGAAACCATGACCAACTCGGTGGCCTAGGAAAGAAATTTCGCTAAAACCAATATAGGCTTTAGAGGGTTTCGCTGTCAGGTTGTGCTCACGCAAAGTAGACAGCAATTCATCTAACCCTGAATAGTGATCTTCCCAAGTATCGCTGAAAAGACAGATGTCGTCTAGATATGCAATGACATCTGACCGATAAGATAGGATTCGGCGCATCATGCGTACGAACGTAGCTGGTGCGTTCATAAGACCGAAAGGCATAAAATTCCATTGGAACAAACCTCTAGGTGTTGAAAAAGCCGTGAGAGGTTTGGCGCGTTCAGATAAAGGAACTTGCCAATATCCCTTAGACAAATCAAGTTTAGTGAAAAAATGAGATTTGGAGAGTCGAGTAAGTAGCTCTTCCAGTAAAGGCATAGGTTCGGCATCGAACTTCGTTACTTGATTCAATTTTCGATAGTCAACGCAAAGACGTATGTTATTGTCTTTTTTACGCACAATAACCATCGGCGAAGAATACGCAGAGGTGGATGGTTCGATTATTTTCAAATCTATCATCACATCCAACTCTTTCTCGACCTGTGCTTGGAAATGTATAGGTATAGGATAAGGTCTAACCCTAATAGGAGTATGGTCAGTTAGCACAATGTCATGTTGAATGACATTAGTTTGTCCAGGGATGTCAGTGAGTACATCCTGAAATGTTTGCAACATAGTTGAAACTTGTCGCTGTTCTCCTAGAGACAAATCAGGAGAGACAGTAACGTTCTTCCATGATTCACTGGAATGAAGTGGGATCATTGGAAGAGGAAGATTTACATCTGAAAAACTTGTTTCCTCATCCTGTATCACGGACAGTGATGAGTAATGACCATGTGGTACTGGAGAATTGTCCGTTGCTTGGAAAATGGGTTGCAAATAATCCGGACGCTCATGGAATTCAGTAAGCATATTGATGTGGAAGGTTTTATGCTTCCCATCAATATCGACAATATAGTCGACATCGGAAATTTTCGATATTATATCGTACGGACCTTTCCAAGAAATAAGTAATCTGTTTTCCCTACAAGGTAGTAATACAAATGCTTTGTCACCAGGACAAAGTTGTCGTAAGCATCTCTTCTTATTGGCAAATTGCCTTGCCTTCTGTTTCGCAAATTCAGAAGAAGAAGTTGCTAATTTGCATGCTTCGATAATCTTTTGTCTCAACGCGATGACATATTCGTAGGATGACTTTGTGTCATCGTCAATATTGTCAGATGTTATGAGATCGTGAAGCAACGACATAGGGCCACGCGGACGCGCGCCAAAGACGAGTTCAAAGGGAGAAAATCCCGTATGTTCATTGGGTACCTCTCTGTAAGCGAAGAGGGCCGCAGGTAAAACTCTGTCCCAGTCTTGAGGATGATCCTCAGTTATCTTCCCCAGTAAGTTTTTAAGTGTTCTATTAAGGCGTTCGACCATACCATTAGACATTGGATGGTAGATACTACTTAAAGATCTAT
The DNA here is from genome assembly GCA_024509875.1 of Oreohelix idahoensis. Classification (NCBI taxonomy): domain Eukaryota; kingdom Metazoa; phylum Mollusca; class Gastropoda; order Stylommatophora; family Oreohelicidae; genus Oreohelix; species Oreohelix idahoensis. The sequence continues at coordinate 115,875 of JAMPIV010003089.1, read as the reverse complement.
CTATCTGCAGGGTAGACATTACTTGAGACATGGTATCTGATATTAGTTGGGTGCCATGGTCTGACAATATCTCTCCGGGGAACCCCAGACGAGAAAATATAAGCCAAAGAGCATCTGCAATATCAGCAGTAGTAATGCTCTTCAGAGGAATAGCCTCTGGCCAACGTGTGCACATATCAACACACGTCAAGATAAACTGATGTCCTCTGGCAGACTTGATCTTAAATGGACCAATAATGTCTATGGCCATTTTTTGAAACGGCCGAATAGGAATGTCCGCCGCCTGAATGGGTGCAGCATGCCGTGGACCTTTGGATTTAACTTCCTGACATACTTTACAAGATCGACAATAAATCCGTATGTCCTTGTTTACCAATGGCCAAAAGAAAGCCGCAAGGACTCTTGACTTAGTACGGGAAAAACCCATGTGTCCAGCACACTGAGAGTCGTGAGCGTGCTGCAAAATTTTAACTCTCAAATTCTTGGGAACCAGGATTTGAGAATGACTTGACGTAATGGAGTCTTGAACCATACGTACAAGTACGCCATTCTTCTTTGTAATCCACGATTTACGACTTGTGTCCTTATTCGGATCACCTTTAGTTGCAAGAATGAAGAATTTCTTCAGAGTGGGATCATCTTCTTGCTGTTTTATAAACGAGTCACGAGAAATTACCAAGGGATTATCTTGGTTATGCACTTCATTATCTTCAGTAGATGAAGTTTGAGGCACATTAAGAGCCTGAGCTCTAGTGACTACAGCGTTAGCAATCTGCATGTTTTGCCTTTCCCACGTGGAAATTTGTTGCGGAGTGCATTCCTTGACTCCATGAATGCGACCGATGATGAGGTCAGCGATCGGATTCGGAAGAAGACATGCGTGTACATCTCCTGTAAAGAAAGGAGTAGCAATCCTAATGATAGCAGTAGAGTATTTCTCTAATGTGCCGCCAAATGTTACACATTTGACTACTTGTCCAGTGGCACGGGAAGGATCTACGAGTGACTGCCTAACACCAATTGTGGTGCATCCAGAATCAAATAGCACAGAGACTGGATTGTTATTCACTAAACCCTTATGTAAGACAAGAGACCCTCTTCCATCATGCGCGACTGATGCTGGAAGAGCAGGAAGAGGATGGCCACAGCTTAAAGTAGTCACTGTGGTTGGCTCAAATAACGTTTTGCATTGGGGGCACTGAGATGCTCTCCCAAAATCAAAAGCGGCACATGCCATATTACTAGCATCATTATTATCTTTACTCTGTTTATAGGCTTCATGGGACTCTTGTTGTGCAGAGTTTGCCTGAAAATGTGGTTTATGTCTTTTGTATTGAGATCTACCTCGGTTATTATCACCTCTGTAGTTATTGTTACCTCTATTGTAACCCCTATTTGGGTTTGAGTCATAGTACCCTTGGTTACCATTATCATATTCATTATAATGAGTATCTCTGTAATTATGATCTTGTTGACTCCAAGACGGATAACCCTGATAGTTTCTATAATTACTTCCTCTACGGAAATTCCTATAATTATGACCACCCCTGTGTCGAGAGCTATCAGGTCGTCTCCAGTTCTTTGAAGAAGAACCCTGAAATGATTGGTTACCTTGGTTTTGATAACTATTATGGTTACCTTTTTTATCAAATCTGTTTTGAGGTCCCTGAAATCTGTGTGAATAATTGGGATTGTATGGTGTTGCTGAAGCAACTGGCATACTCTCCTTAATCTTAGTGTTGCCAAAAGTCACGTCGGGGTGTGCAGTGACATATTGGGAACAATATTCTTCCATTTCTTTTAGAGATTTAGGTTTACGCTCATGTATAAATTCAAGGAAAGGTTTGTTCACACATGACATAATCTTATCTCTGAGCAACAAATCCATAAGTCCTTCATACGTTTTTTCTGTTTTGGAAAGCTCAATCCAACGATCAACTGTGAGACGTGCCTTTGCAGTGAATTCTGAGAATTCTACCCCCGTCTCAGGTACCATCGTCTTAAATAAAAGGCGATAGCCTTCCTCACTTAGCTGATATTTTTTTATCAAAGCCGCCCTAATGACATCATAATTATCCTTATCTGCTTCTCCTACAAGGCATAATCTAGTCAAAGATTCACCTTTCAAGTTTTCTGATAATTGATTAGCGTATTGTGATTTATCCACATTATGTGTACGACAAGAACGTTCAAATCTATCCAGCCAGAATGTAATATCGTCACTGGACTGATTGAACGGTGGAACCTTAACCTTGTAAGTAGAAGGTTTACCATTACCACTAGATGCCTGATTAACATTACTCATACTTGTCAATCTCAATTTCTCCAACTCAAATTCATGTTCTCTTATTGCTTTTTTCTCTTCAGCATCTAATCTTTTTTGTTCAGCCTCCCTGTCTAATCTTTTTTGTTCAGCCGCAGCTTCTCTTTCCAATTTTTTTTGTTCAGCTTCACTGTCTAATCTTTTTTGTTCAGCTTCACTGTCTAATCTTTTTTGTTCAGCCGCAGCTTCTCTTTCCAATTTTTTTTGTTCAGCTTCAAATCTCCTTTCCTCTACCTGCATCTGCAATTTCTTTTGTTCAGCAGCAGCCTCAGCTTCTTTTTCTAATCTTTTCTCTTCCGCCATAGCTTTTCTTTCTTCTGCAGCTAATCTTTTCTCTTCTGCAGCTAATCTTTTCTCTTCTGCAGCTAATGCTTTGTCATATTGAGCAACTGCCCATTGTTCTAATTGTTGACCAGTCTTATCAAGAGCTTTCCCTTGTGTAATGAAATAATCTAAAGTAGACATGATGCCTAACAATAATACTAATCACCTGAATCAATAATAATACCCCAAGTTCTCAATGACCTGATTAATCAGTATACTATCCCAATATCTGTGGGTCACAAGCCTTTAATAAGGTCTTGTATAATAGTAATAATAATCAGGTACTGGTCTATACCATAATCCAAGTGCAGTGCACAGGCAATTGTGTCTTATGAAATATACCCATATAAAACATATGTCAACCAACAGAATACATAAAGTACAAATAGGACTGACAATACAAGAACGTTTGCAGAAATCAAAATAAATCAAATAGGGAAATCAATGAAGATAATCACTGAATCTGCAAAGAATAACAACACAAATGACGTCACAATATATGAATATAAATTATGAATAGAACTGAAAGATAGAAAAGGTTAGACCAACAAATTACAAACAAATCAAAACAAAACTAAAGAACAAAGAAATATTACAAAAATAACAATAATTACAGACTTCACAGCTAACACAAAAGCAACAGTTGTCGCAGCAAATTTTCAATCAAGAAAATTGCACCTATAGAAAACGCCCACAACGGACCCTCTATGACGTGGGATACTCTGTTGTGAGGACGCCGCCCAACCTTAAACACAACCCGCTGACATAGAAACTAACATACTATACAAACAAATAACATGTAAACATAAATATATATAAATTATGTGTATGATAGTATGTGTTGCAAAATAGGCTCAGTCTTACAGTAATGGCAAAGTTATTTTTCATGAAAACAAACAAACTGCCACTTTATTCAATTAAACATTCTGGCCTTAAATATTAAAGTTCATATATGGCAAACAAGAAGATCCATCGATGAAACCAGGACTTCTTAGTTCACAAATACTGTCTTTCTGTTAACACTGACAAGAATTGATCCAACTGTTCTGTGAAACTCTATAATGTCTAATGTAAAAAATGTCAACAACGCTGACCTACATACTGCATTCACTTGACAGGTCACGTGACGAAGCGTTGACAAAGAGCAAACCAATACTGCAAGTGTGTCGTATCAGCCACAGGAAACGGTCTGGTATCGGTAATCTGTTGACTTCTGAATTTCTGCGAGGTCAAACCCAGAAAGCTGGTCCACCAGTTGATAAAGTTGATATTTAGTTGGATATAATATATGTTGATAAAGTACACCAGAACACTCCTAGGCGGGAAGACAGGCGTCTATCATCATCAGTTGACAAGATCCCTATGGTGTTGCCTGCCCCACTGTAGTGTATGGAATGTCAACTTGACCTACGCAGTGTTGTGTAGACATGGATGGAGTGTATAATGTGCGAATGATGATAAGGGTTCGTGTTGTTGACAAATGTTCTCTTCTCACACTCATGTATGACCGGAAGTCATCGACACCAACGACTGTGTACCTTTTCTAAAGTTTAATTGGACGTACACACTCGACAGCACAGATAGTGACAAATCACAGGTTGCCATAATACATCATAGTACAGTGGACAAATGGTCTTGCAATGTTACATGGGCACTCATGTAGAATAATGGTATAATGGACTGTCAATAGCCAAGCACTCAGTATCGCCCATACATATATCATCTGACGTCACTGACTGAGCACGTCAGCTTGTAAACAATATTTCAGATGACTTCTAAACCTAATCTCGTTTAGCAACGATTCTTCAACATAATGTTCAGCACATATTTTTCCATATAATAATATTGAACCGCTAACAATGGGTTCTCATGTGTAGCAGTGATCTCTGGACTGATCAAGCGATAATACGGGCATCCCTTTTCTCTTCTTGAAAGTCCTACATGTTTTGGTTCCAAGATGGCTCCACTCGTGAACTGTCACTCACGTTTGAATACAGATAATGAATCTGTTCTAAAGTTAGTCATTCATACAACATTTCGTTGCTCTGTAGATTTGGTCATGAACAATAGACTGCATTCTACAGAATATAGTGCTGCTAGGAATCGAAGTCGTTTTTCATCGAGTCAAATATATTCTCTTAAACATTCAAATCGTAATTATCGACAATGGTGGCTTCGATCGAGAGTTCATAAGAGTATCTTTGATTACCTTGGTAGAGGGAATATGAAACTGCCATTCCTTGGCAAGATGAATAACACTGGGGTAAAGCATACACGATAGGTCTAGACGACTATCACTTTCCCCAAAACCACTGAGATCACTTTTTCAAGGCATCAAGCCGACATAGCAAAACACACACAGTCCCTATCAGGACGAAGCCAAATCACACCACTCAAGCGACACATCCGCCGAATAGCCTTTGACCTCTCTAGAGACAACAGAACATATAGTTCGACTTAGATATGTAAAGATATACAGATATAAGACAGACTTGTCCTACTCAGACAAACAATACACATAAATTCAGGCCATAGATATTCTGAAGCAAGAACAATCTATTATTACCCAAACAACGAATAAATCGCAGTAAAATGTATTTATCCGCGGAGTTCAAGGGAAGTAACTCAATAATGACTTTCCCTTAAGCACTAAAAAATTACCTATGTATAATATTGTAAGATATCAAAGACTGCACGTAACAGATGTCTACGACAACTTTGTCCAGGTGACAAAGCATTCGTCCTACTCCCCAGTAGGGAAAATAGACTTCTTATTGCATGGAAAGGTCCGTATGCAATAGTCTCTCGGATTTCCGATGTTGACTATGTGGTCGATATTGATGGAAAGCATAAAACTTTCCACATAAACATGCTTTCGGAATTTCACGAACGTCCGGACTATTTGCTGCCTATTTTCCAGGCAACGGATGATGCTCCTGCACCTCACGGTCATTATTCATCCCTGTCTGTCATTCAGGATGAGGAAGCTACCTTCTCTGATGTCAACCTTCCCCTTCCAGTGGTTCCATTACATTCCACGGAATCTTGGAAAAAAAACGTTTCTGTTTCTCCTAATCTTTCTGGTGACGAACATCGACAAGTCTCGTCGATGTTACAAACATTTCAGGATGTTCTCACTGACATTCCTGGACACACAGATGTCATAGAACATGACATAATTCTTACCGACAATAATCCAATTAGGGTTAGGCCGTATCCTATTCCTATACACTTTCAGTCGCAAGTGGAAAAGGAATTGGATGAAATGATTCAATTAAATATAATTGAACCATCGACTTCACCATATTCTTCTTCCATGGTTATTGTCCGGAAGAAGGATAAGAACATACGAATTTGCGTTGATTATCGCAAATTGAATCAGGTCACAAAGTTCGACGCTGAACCGATGCCTTTGTTAGAAGATCTACTGATTAGACTTTCTAATTCTAGATTCTTCACTAAACTTGACTTGTCTAAAGGTTATTGGCAAGTGCCTTTAGCAGAGCATGCCAAACCTCTTACTGCTTTTTCTACACCTAGGGGTCTATTTCAATGGAATGTTATGCCTTTTGGTCTCATGAACGCCCCTGCCACTTTCGTTCGCATGATGCGTCGAATTCTGTCACATCGTTCGGATGTCATCGCATACTTAGATGACATCTGTCTCTTCAGTGATACCTGGGAAGATCACTATTTAGGGTTATATGACTTACTGTCCACTCTACGTGAGAATAATTTGACAGCAAAACCTTCTAAAGCTTTTGTTGGTTTTGGTGAAATCTCTTTCCTGGGTCATCGTGTTGGTCATGGTCTCTTGAAGACAGAAGACCACAATACTTCCAAAATACTGAACATCTCTGTTCCTAAAACGAAGAAACAAGTTAGGAGTCTCTTAGGTTTAATTCAATTTTATGGGAGATTTATTCCAAATTTATCTTCGATCATGGCACCTCTATCAACATTGTTGAAGAAAGGTTCGACTAATCTGGTCCGTTGGTCTGAAGAATGCCAATCTTCACTAGACCAAATCAAGAATATATTTTCTTCTCCTCCCATCTTAAGATTACCTACTCTTGATAGGACTTTTGTTCTTCGGAGTGATGCTTCATCCACTGGGATTGGAGCAGCACTGATGCAAGAATATGCAAATACTCTGCATCCTGTTATGTACATTTCTAGAAAACTAAATGCGGCAGAGAGGAACTACTCGGTTTTAGACCGTGAGTTGTTAGCGATGGTTTGGTCAATTCTAAAGCTACAAAGATTCCTCCTGGGCGCACATTTCATTCTAGAGACTGATCAGAAAGCTCTTACAGCTATTCAGACTAAGAATTTGAAGAGTTCGAGATCCACTCGATATGCTATAGCTCTTCAACCTTTTCACTTCACGGTACGAGCTATCCGTGGTGCGGATAATGTGATGGCTGACATTTTGTCTAGATGCCCACATGACTCCAACTAATACTTCTGTCCTATATTTCCATATATTACAGAGTCATAACACACCTATATTTCTACAATAGATTAGCACATCTGTACTTACTTTATATGTACACACTATCGTGCTTTGTTGTCATCTTCTTCTGTTCGTTTTTTAAGATGATAGAGGAGGGCTGAGTAGTTAATATAAGGGCCGTTAGTTTACTAAACAGCCACAATTATTAATAATGTATTGTACCTTATGAAGCATATTAGTTATTAATTAGCATTATATTGCTTGTACTTTCTCAGAATGTCATTGTTGAGCTGAGGACTTACCTTACGAGTTCTAGATTGTGTACTTACCCTCGGAATACCAGAGCATATGTCCTGGATCGTCATGTAGTTTAACTTTACTATGTACTTATGTCATTACATGTCAAAGAATGTACTATCTAAATTTTCCTATCAGATTTGTACATCCATTTTTAAAGACAATATTAGAGTATGCTGTTTAATGATGATTATAGTAACTTGCATACGTATATTGTGTTTACATGCTAACGTGATGTGTGTTGGTGACACCTCCCCGATGTGAATATTTTTTGAGACATATTTATTTTTCTGTTGAGGTATATCCTCACCAGACACTCTATAATTAGCCTATTGTTTGGCAATTTAGTTAATTATCAGCGCATAATTCGTGCGTTTTGAGCCGCTTATCGCTTGCTCTTTGATATTGAAAAAAAAAATATGTTCCACATTTTTTTTTATCGGGAGGAGGTGGTGATATGTTGCGTGATAAATTCTCGCAACATCGTTTTATTTCAATATCTGTTTTATAACGCAAGGGCAACCACTGCTTGAAATTTATAGTCACTTTTCTCGGTAAGCATTTGTCTTCTCGCGTTGGTATCGAATGCAGTTAAGTTTGAGCTGTGGTCGTTTTGCGCTGGACTGCGCATGACTTGTCTTGCTTCTTTGTCGATCGGTTTCCGCCCACCACTAGTGGGAGTGAGCGATTTGGAATGGCGAAAGAGATGCCTCGTTGAAGAGGGGATCTCCGCTATTTTTGTTCTGTCAGGGATGTGTAGTCCTCTTAATGGATATTTCGTTTATTCGAGATAATACCTCTAGTGTTTCCCACATGTCGGGAGGCGTGATATTTCTGTGTATTTCATGAAAGCAAGGTAAATTGACTCTTTCATTAACTCTATCGATTTTGGGTCGTGAGCGATTTCGATTCATAGCCTGTCTGCGAAAGTCGTCGTCACGAGATGTTTTCCTAGCTCACATGTCGCTGCATTGTACTGCATCGGTTGATGCAGGTACCGAGGACCATTACTTGCTACTTTGTTAAATGAACTAGGTTTGGAAAACCTTTATTATCTAGAGGATATTTTTGAGGACATTATTTATACTTCGGCAGACGTGTCTGTCTTGCTGAAGTCAAACTAAGGAGAGTGAACTGATCTCATACATTTGGTTATCTCCTGGCTGTTATAGAAAAGGATGGAGTTGTTCACCTGACTACATTTACAGCACTTTGAAATATAACATGCATCTGACTCATCATTGTAATGCTGTCTACCGTTTATTGCTGTATTGAATGTTGCTGTGATAATGACTGTTTGATGTGCCTACACATTTGCGTAACCATTTTGTCACTGTGGCGTCCACAATAAATAATGAAGAAAAACGTCAACGGCTGTTTCAAGACTCATTGACTTTATACGTCGTGAGTTTACTGACGTCCTATGTGGATTGCCCTGTTATTGTTGCATGAACATTGTTTTGACTGAACACATCTACACACTACACAAAACCAGACATGCGGATGCCATCCATCATCATATGGCATCACGCATCAGACAGTCTCTGGATTGAGTAATTTCTCTAATCCAGCCTATCTGTACGGTTATATTTAAATCAGACGCACTTTCTCTCCTTGTACAAAATACAAGTTACACTGCACCCACATGCGCACAATTCTGTGACAAATACGCACAAACGTGAAAACAACTATGGATAACAGATAGGGTAGGGGTTGACTAACACGATAACTTAAGGTTTATTAAGTTTATTTATCACCAGAACTTTACAACATAAATCATATACATCATAGATCATGGGTTACAGACAAATGAAAAAAATTAATCAAATAAGTTCTCCCCTCTGGTAAAGGAACAGAAAAGAAGATCCCAACAAAGGTTAGTTAACCCAAAAGATCAAAAGTTAACAATAAGTATATGGAATAGTCAGTAAAGAAAACAAAGGACAAGTCCATAATTAATCTATCCCGTGAATACTCAGGTTAATGAGAACAAAAACAAAAAAAAAGATTAATATGATAGTGGTAACAACAGAAAATTATGTTACTCTCTTACAGTTCATTCAATCCTTCATACTGTGGCCTCATTCATATTCGCTTACCAATAGTTGTCGCAGGCATTCCGTGGAAATAAACACTAATAAGTAATAAGACTATTTAGTGTCATATTAATTTTTGCAAAATCCAGCCCCAGACTAGCCGTAGTTCTTCATCTTCTTTGATCCTTAGCCGCCGACCGTCAAAGCAGTCAGTGGCCATCACGCCCAGTGGCGTCCTGTAGGGTAACAACAAATTGATTCTACTTTGCTCGGTCGGCGGCCATCCTTCGTACAGTGCCCCAACTCTGGTTCATTCTTTGCATCTCAGCCTCCACAGTCCTCCGCCAGGTTGTTTTTGGTCGGCCTTTCTTTCGTTGTCCTTCAGGGGTCCAAAGCATAGCTGTTCATGTGATGGCATCGGGGTCTCTTCTGTGGACATGGCCAACCCAGCTCCAGCGTCTGCCAGCTATGATGGTGTGCATGTCCTCTTGCTTGCTCCGAGTAAGCAGATCTTGGTTGGTGATGGTATTCGGCCAAAAGATTCGGTGAATTTTTCTTAGACATGTTGTGTGAAAAGAGGACAATTTCGACATTTTCTTCTCTGTAACTCTCCAGCATTCTGCACCATAGAGAAGCACAGAAAGCACACAGCTCTGATATAATCTTAATTTTGTGCTTGTGCTGTATTGAGAGGACTTCCAGATGTTGTTTAGGCTAAAAAAGGCTGTTCTTGCTTTGTTCATTCTGATGTTGATGTCTTTGCCTGCCCCGCCGTCTGGTGTTACTATGCATCCTAGGTATGTGAAGGTGTCTGTCTGTACCAGTTGCTGATTCCTTACTGATATGGGCTCAGGGTTGCTCACATTGAGCGTCATGACCTCTGACTTCTTTAAATTGATGTTCAAGCCTACCTGCTGGCTAAACTTATTAAGTCTATCTGTTTTTTCCTGGATGTGTTGATGTGAATGTGCTAGTAGTGCAATGTCATCTGCATATTCCAGATCTTCTAATGTAGAAAATGTAGTCCATTTTATTCCTCTTGGACTGCCCTCTGTTGTCTGGCGCATCACCCAGTCTATGAATGTTAAAAAAAGAGTGGTTGATAAGGGGCATCCCTGTCGTACTCCTGTCTTCACCTCAAAGGTTAGGTTACTCTGCCCAACACTACACGTAAAGTTGGCATAGAGGCTTTTTATGATTGACACTATGCAGCTTGGAATTCCATAAGCCCTCAGTATTTTCCATAAACTGTCCCTATGTATGCTCTCAAAAGCCTGTTCAAAATCAACGAAGTTAATGTACAGCTGTCTTTGCCATTCTGAGCACTGCTCTATAATGTTCATGAGAGTGAATATATGATCTACACATCTTCTGTTCTTTCTAAATCCTGCTTGTTCTTTCCTCAGTTTGTGGTCTACTGCTTTTGAAATTCTCTGTATAATTATCCTGCCTAGTATTTTGCTGGGAACTGAGAGAAGAGTGATTCCTCTCCAATTATTGCAGTCTGCAAGATCTCCCTTCTTGGGCAGTTTGACAATTATTCCTTTGTTCCACTCTGATGGTGTTGTCCCCGTTTTCCACACTTGTGCAAATAGTGGTTCTAATAGTCCTGCTGCTAGCTCAGGGTCTGTCTTAAATAGCTCTGCATTTAAGTTATCATGGCCAGGAGCTTTTCCGTTCTTTAACCCTTTGATTGCTGTGATGATTTCTTCTTTTCGTGGAATGTCTGTGTTTGCATCTAGATCGTTTTCAGCCTCAGGAACATTCAATTGTGTCTCTGGTGGTTCCCTGTTCAGAGTTTCTCTGAAGTGCTCTGCCCATCTTGTTTCCTGTCTCTCTGCTGTAGTGATGAGATTTCCTTGCTTATCTCTTACTAATGTAATATTGTTTGTACCTCGTTTTCCGCTGATGAATTTAGTTATTTTGTATACTGTGCTTTGTTCATTTCTCAGTGCTGCCTCTTCTGCCTGTCTTGCAAGATATTCTAGGAAATTCCTTTTGTTGGCTCGGGTTTGGCGTTTAACTTCCTTGTCCAGCTGACTGTACAGTTCGCTATATAGTTGCTTTAACCTGGGGGATTTCGCTTCTGTTTTCTTCCTTTTCATTTCCTTTCTCAGTGTTATGGTGTTTAATGTTTCTGGTGTTATCCAGTCTTGCTTCTTCCTTTCCTGGAATCCCAAGCATGATTTGCTGCTTTCCTTATATATTGTTGAAATGGTGTTGAATTTCTGGTCTATATCATCAGTCAATGTCTTTTCCTGACTTTTGGCAAATTGATATCGTTTCTTTATGTCAGCCGCAAAAGCTTTTCTGGTAAGGGGGTCCTTCAATTTGCTGATGTCAAACCGTGTTCTGTGTAGTTACAATTGGTCCAGCCCTTCTTAGTTTCACTTTCAGTTTTGCTACTACTGAATGGTGATTACTTCCCACATCTGCACCTCTTCTTACCTGACTGCAAATTTCACGGTAGTCGCTGGAGTTGGTGATTTAATTGTTTTCCTGGATAAATACTGTATCTCTGTCTTCAGTTGGTTGGAGTAAGGTTCATACGTGGTGATCGCCGACATAGGAGGAATAATACATATATATTTCCTGTGTTGTCTAGCCTCTGGTTGCTGAGACACTATGTTAAGTTACACAAATGTTGCTGACAATATCTTTTGCCATAGCTGGCTGATGAGATTTATATAGGTAAAATCTGGTATAGTTCTGGTCCAGTTAACATTTACAATTATTGTTCTAGTTTGGTCTCTCTCATAAAATGAAGAAAATGGACCGCACAGGTCATAGCCCGAAGACTCAACAATATTATAAAGTTTCTGGTGGCTTATTCACTTATAAGTCCAATGGACCATACGACCATAGTTCATAAGACATAAGTTCATATGACCATCATCTCATATGACCATAAGACCGCTAGTTCGCTGGGTTTTTGATCAGCCTAGATTTTAGGAAAGAAATATAAACATTTAACCATAATATCAATATTATATCTAACACGTGTTAAGGTAAGATCTCTTTAACCCTACGTTATTAAATTAGATTATAAACCACAAATGTCTAGCTTATCCTATCGCTTTTAACGCGTGATATGAACACTAGTCATTTATAAAATTACACAAAATGGATATAAGTAAATAATATATAAGTAGCCAGTTATTTAATGTATGTACTAGTCAATTATAGCATCTCTTTCTGGGGAATAGCGAGTAACTAAATTTACTTTACAGCTGGAGTAATTTAGCTATATATTATTTAATTCGCCATTCAGTTTAACACAGAAAATCCCAGTGAAATATAATGAAAAACTTTTAACACACTAAATCACTTAACGGCTAGTATAACCACAGAGAAAGATGGAAACAACTCCACGAATCTAAGCATTCACTTTGTACGAAAAACTCTTAGTATATCGAGCTAGTTATTTCAGAAAATTCTCTGAGCAACTGATAATGACTTTGGGGGAGACGGGATATTTATCCATAGACCCCGTTCTTTCGCTCCTTAATGCGAAAGTCCCACCTACGGCCAGGGCCGGGCACATCTACGGTTTGATTCCTAAATAAAAGGTTTTTTCTTCACCTCTGCCGACCGACAACCTCTGGCTTGTCTTTCATTCTCCCCGCCTGCCGCATATCAGCTACGTAAGTTAATTCCCTTGAAAATGTAACTTCAAAGAAACTGTTAACGCCTGGCCTCGTGCCCGCGTGTTTCCCTGATCAAAGAACGACTACATCGTGTTGCGCACTTCGCTCTGTTCCACCGTGCTTAATTGGCAGACGGCTCGCGTATTAATTGCGATAGTGAATCAGGCGATGGTGTAGCAAAAAAATATAATCCTAGATGAGGGGGGGGGGGGAAGTGGACGGTCACTGCTGCACTATTTCCATATGTGACAACAGTAAAGAAACCAAGTTCCTATTATATGCTACCCAGTAAAGTAAACAAGTTTAAGCAGATCCAATGTTTGTAAATTCCCTGAAACAAAGAAAAATATACACGTCCTCTTTCATACAGTGTCCACTAATTCACTCTTACCTACTTTTGGTGATATCCCTTGGAAATACAATTATCCTGAATATAAAATTGTCAGGTTCACTTCCCAAATTGGCCCCAGTCCATCCTCTAACAAAGACTAGTGAGGTGAACGCAGAATCTGGTGTGGGTTTTTTCTTCTGGATGAACAAATTGACACCGCCAATAGTTGATGTAGGAGCGTGCTCTTGCGGTTCACAGTTAAAAGAGAAAAATACTTCCAGTATTACATCTGGTTGCTAAAAAAATGTTACAAATGATGATGATGATAATCCTATCGGACAACTCTATGTTAGAGCGCCGATTCTGAAACAGCATAAATTCTTGGATGCTTCGCTTGAATACGACTGTCAGAAGTCGGGAATAAATGTTAATTTTGTACACCCCAGTGGGCTGATACAATTGAAACAAAATTGCTGGGTTTGGTAGGTCCAGTTAAATTACTTTTTAGTGTCAGAACTGTTCTCATTTATCTTGGTCGAGTACACGCTTATAATGAAGATCGGTACCGCTCAAACCAATTTGAGGCACAGGTCTAACAAAGTAAAATTTCACAGACCAAAAACCAAGCAAAAGAAAAGACTGCTGGATGCTCTTGATCAGGTCTGCTAGGAATTAAAAAAACATTTATGGAAAAATGCTACTATTATATATATATATATATATATATATATATATATATATATATATATGTGTGTGTGTGTGTGTGTGTGTGTGTGTGCACACAGACGGGGGACAAGACGATCTCTTATCCACTCCGTCCGTCCTGATTAAAGTTAACGGCACAGGTGTTTTTCTTTAGCCTTCCTTATCGCGCGTCGCTTAGCGAGTGCAGGTTGGATTGGGTTATGCAACTCTCCTCCTCCCCGCTCCCGGTTAACGATCAGTGTACAATGTTATTTATTATTCAATTATCCATACGCGCACTTACGCAAAATATCGACTGTCGTTAATAGCTATTAAATTGTCGGCGTCTGTTGGTTTAGTCGAATGGTAGTAAATAATAGGCGCTTATAATAAATGCGCACAATGAAATAAGCGTGAATTCTTTTCTGTCACTATCAGTCGCGCCTAGCATATAAACCAGTCAGATAAAACCGTCTCTTCTTGTGTGAGAAAGCGTGTGGTGAAAATTAACATTATAACTGAACATCTGGTATGAAATAGCCACGCGTTATTTTATCTCACTAGTTTTACAGCTAGAAAATCTTGGTGAATTAGAATGGTAAAAGTTGACACTTTTAGAAACACATCTGCACTATTTCTATTACCAGAAAATCAGAATGAAAAATCCCCACGAATGCTAATAACACATTTCCACAGAACGGTTCTACAACTGCGTGCTTAAAGTATTCAAAAATTCTGAGCGACAACTGATAGCTGGTTTAAGAAAATTCGGTTTATATATCATTATATTTCTCTGATCTATAGATGTTGTTAATTTTTGCGTTACTGTGTGTAACGAAGAATCAGAAACATAAGTTCCCAGATAAAAGTTTACGGTCGGCTTCTGTGGAGGTTTCAACCGTCATCAAAAGACTTACAAGTATATCCGTGTAACGGGGTTTTCTGTACGAATGCCCGCTTCTGAAGATCAAATAGCCCAGGGGTTTCTGACTTTCCCTGAGTACGAACTTCAAAGGGTCTGTGGTTTCCACATGCGGTCTGTATCGTATGACTGACAGATAAGCACGCGTGAGAAGACTAGGTAAACAAACCTGATTCGCTACCAGTTATGACGGGCAGGTCACGTAAGTTTGTAAACATTGCGTTAGCTCGTGTTAAAGAAAGAGGCGGGACAAGAGAGGAGTAAGCTTGTGTAAATAAAGACAGACTGTATAGTGTAAGTTTTTAGCTAGCAAATCAGAGGGCAGCTATTAGGTGGCACTAAGCTGTCGGATTACTGTAGACTCTTTTTTCCATTACACGTCACAGTCTCTAACTCTTCACTCACCTACGGCAGTATTTACTATAGGACTACATTTTTTAGAACACTGATATCGTGAATTAACTACCGAAAAATTGTGTAAATAACATTTTATCTACTTACTTCCTTACTTAGTTGTTCATCTTCTACCATGGGGTGTAGAGGTTTACCAGAGAGAGCGCCATACTATCCAATCGGATTTTCCCAAGACACTTTTATCTCTTTTTCGCATCTGGGGTATATTGTGCAAGCTTGAAGATAATGGGGTGCGACGCTTCTTGAGATGTTGTAAAGGGGTGCGAGGCTTCTTAAGATGTCGTAAAAGGGTGCGATACTTTGTAATACACTTTAAGGGCTGCGAGACCGCTAGAAGATTAGGAAGCACTGCTCTAGCCTCTTCACTCTCTGTATTCATCAAATTTCACACCCAAAGGAATCGTCAACGCATCTGATGATGAGGATAAAGTGAGAGTTGAAAAGATGCGTTCAGTTTAATGTCACATCCGATATACTGAGATGATGAAGAGATAGAAGGGCGCCTTGCATAAGATAAAAACAGTGTAACTGGATACGTTCATCGGTACTAAATCAGTACTGAGCCAAACTGTTTGCCTATGTGCTAGGTGTTCGCCTATTTGAATTAGCTGTTAGACTACATATATTAGCTGGTTGCCTACTTGTATTAGCTGTTTACTTATTTGTGTTATCTGGTCGCTTACTTGCGTTAACTGTTTGCTTTTTTGTTCACCTATTTGTGTTAGCTGTTTGCTTATTTATGTTAGCTGGTTGCCTACTTGTTTAGGCTGTTTGCCAATTGTTTAGGCTGTTTTGCCTACTTGTTTAGGCTGTTTGCCTACTTGTGTGAGCTGTTTGCCCATTTGTGTTAGCTTGTTTGTGTTAGCTGTATACCTAATTGTGTTCGCTGTATGCCTAATTGCGTTCGCTATGATCTTAATAGCTCTTGCTTATCTAACTGTGCTTGCATATATGTGTTAACTCTTTGTCTATTTGTATTAAATAGGCTACTTTTGGTTTTACACTTGACCATTGTAACCCAGTCGCTAGCGTAAAACAGAAGAATTGAAATGGCACGACAAGATGACAAACGTGGAGCCAGACAGATTCCAGCTGAACAAGAAATGAGAAGAAAACATTGGTGATGGATAGAACACACTGAGGAAACTTGTTGATAGCATTACAAGTCAGTCCTTCATATGGAATTCCCAGAGTAAGGGAGGTGTAGGGAGATCGAAAACACTTGAAGAGGAGAACTGGTGAGAGAAATGAAAGGCTTCAAGAAGACATTGAAAGACTGAGCGGATGACACAGGATATGAGGACTTCTCTTGAATTAGTTGAATGCCTATGCTCCTTATGGAGCTGAAGGGTGATGAATGAAATGAATGACTGGGACCTAGGAATGTGTCCAGGAACATCTAATTAACAATCAGAGGAAGTACATTATATTTATACAGACTCAGAAGAGAACAAGTGATAATCTTCAGACTCCGCACGGACCACAACAGATTGAGATACCACCTATTCAACAAGCTAATTATAGGAACCACCGATGAGTGTGACTGTGGTACTGATAAAATGACTGCTGAACATCTGCTTCAAAGATGCCCAACATATGAGGAACAGCGAAAGCACAAGTGGCCATCACCAGTAACATTCCTGGAAAAGCTCTATGGAGACAGAAATAACCTCATGCTGACCACTGCTTTCTTTGAACATGTTCAAGTTGACGTCTGAGAGTGTAAGAAGAAAGTATCTAAATATATTTTATCAGGGATTTTCTCAAACACACCCTAGCTCAGAGGTTTTCAAACTGTGCGTCGCGGCTCACAGGGGCGTCGCGGCCCACGGCTAAGGGCGTCGCGGTGGCTTGGGAAAGTCATTAATATCTTTTTGGGTACAATTGCTTATATATAATATATAGTATAGAGAGGAGCCGCGGTGATTTATGCACAGGTCAAGGAGCCGCGGACCAAAATAGTTTGAAAACCTCTGCCCTAGCTGCTTATTTAAGACCGTGACCTAGATACTGTTCCCAGATTTGACAGAAACACGCGATACTACTCCGAGAGCCGGTGTCTACTGGAATGATTAGGCTACTTTATTAGAAAGATCAGATCTTTCAGAAGTTAACAGATAATCAACACCCGTAGTTTATTACATCCGATATTAAGCTGAGAGCCTGTGGCTATGGGAATGTTTATGCTACTTTCATAGCGATACCAGATCTTTCAGACATAACCAAATAATTAACACACGCAGATTTACAACAATAATAATAGCCCCTTCAGTCATAACTGACTATGGGAATGCGCCCCTGAGATGACTGCCCTCCGCTGCTTATTTTTCTGGTGTTACTTTCGACGTTTTCTCCTCTCTTCTGCTCGTTGTGAGAGCTTCTTTTCGCACAATCTGAGGTGGCGCCGCAGATAGCATCTCCACTTGGTGCGATCGGTAGCTTCATCCTCCCAGGTTGCTGGATTTATGTCCAGTGCCCTCATGTCTCTCTTGCACACACCTTTGAATCTCAGCTGCGGTCGCTCAACTGTTCTTTTGACATCTGCCAGGTGTCCGTAGAAGATATCTTTCGGGATGCGACCGTCTTCCAACAGGGTTTCTTAACCTTTTTTTGTCATCGATCTCTTGATTGTCCGATGAAGGGTTTGGATCCCTTCTTGGGAAAAAGTGTACATAAAAGCATAGAAACACGTTATATGTTAAAGTTTAGGTTATGTACGCGAACCACCTAGGTTATTAAACCCTGCATTAAAAAAAGAAACGAAATAAAGATACAACATACAAAGTATGTGGGCCTGTAAACGAGGCATTCTCCTAACAATGTTAATTAAATAGCAAAGTGTATTCTTCGTCCAAAAATGCATCAATTTGGACAGAAAAATATATATGGGACTGTGACGGTATTGCCTCCCCTGCTTTGCGGTAGTGGTCCAACAGTGTCCAAAACGCAAGAGCATCCATTATAGGCTTCAATGGAGTCTATTTTACACAAGATTACTCTTGGCAGAAATTTCGATAGAAGAGTGGTAAAGCTTCATAAGATATTCAGATAAGCGAAAACAATGCTGGCTGTCGCTAAGCACGTTAATTCTATAATCTGCCGACACTTTTATGAAGAATTAAGCAATGGTTGTTCTAGCTCATTAAGCCCCCACCGCTGAGTTAATCAGTGGAATTTATTATTATAATGTATATATAGCTCTGTTTAGAGTGTGTGTTTAGCAACTTTGACCGAGACAAACATGTAGTACATTTAAAGGATTAAATCGAAGTTAAATTTGTAACATTAAAAATAACAAAATTTAATAATCACTTTAGGTTTTAACAGTTGGAAAATAATTTGAATAGTTATGAATAAAGAAAAGTTACTCATCACGTTGGTGATGGTAGTGTGGGGTTATAAAAAGTTCAAGTGGCAGCGTATAGGTTAACTTAGCTGCCAATGATGACTCTAATCCTCCTCCTGATGGGTAGGTTTTCTGTACACTGCTGTCACTCGTCTCTGGTCAAGGTTTGTAGGATAAAGCTCGTTTCCCAGGAAAGTCTAGGAGAGTCTTCAAAGTTGGTCTGCCGTCTTAATGCGTAAACCGCTTGTCCCTGCTTGTGCCAGAAATGGTCCTTTCTGCTGGTACCCCAAAAACTTGTAAGAGAAATAGAAACGAAACGCTCTTCTGAGTATAGCGTTCTCCCGACACAGTTATATGCCCCACCCCCCTTTTTTTATTCTACCATCCCATGTCAGAATTTACCCTCCATGAGAATTAAATTTAATCCCTAGGAATAAAACTTCCTTTACATTTAAACTGCAAAGCTTTAGCTTTACATTACATTTAAATGAAAAGGCTAAACGTACAGATATAATTTGTTTTACATTTACATCTCCACTGTTTGAAAAGTGTTCACAATATAAATTGATTTATGTTTCCTTTACATTTACACTTGTGGAAAAGTTTGAAACTTCTATTCATTTAAAATGAATACTTCACTTAGACATTTACGCTGGTTTAAAGCATGAAACCTTACATTAATTTTAAAGTGAATATGTTTATAGGGACATTTACACTGCTTTGAAAATGTAAGTCTTATGCTTAGAATGGGCATCACGTCTTTCATCTTTCCCTCCCTGCTCCATAGGGAACCTGGAACTACTTTATGGTTTTAGTTCTCTTTACGAAACTATCAATAAACCAATCACCAGCCCGTGCAGTGGTGGTTCATGAATCATCATTCTATACGCTGATGTTGCCAGCCTCAAATGAATTTGACATCCAATAGCGAGTTTCACACATTGAACTTCACATGATAATATATACATACATATGTCAGTTCACTTGTTAGTAATAAAATATGAAATGTGAATCACAACTTACTCCAATCCTGGCTACAGACTTGTCGCACGAATGAATAAAAGAAACGAATCTTTCTCTTACTCGTGTCTGGAATTTCTTTTAATTTTATAATAGATTGCCCCTTCTGACTCCGTGTTTCTTCAGTTTCCTAGTCCCGGTTTTCCTTATTAAAATTTGAAAGAGATTTTCCGTGCTTTATAAGTCTTATCTGGTTCTCCAATAAAAGGTCCGGATACCAATTAGGAATTATGAATCTCGTTCTTCACTCTGGCGAAGGTCTGATAATGTCTTGGCAAGCTTGCAAATCACAGAGAAATAAAACTGTGAAATTGTCAGCCTATATTCTCTCAAATGATGTTATGAATGGACTTCTCCTCTAAGTAGCAACCTGGATGTGTAGGCAAAAATTTTGTTATATTCTACAGCGCTGTAAGACTCCTTCACTGATTTCCAATTTCATCAAGAAGAAATCATAGACAGCTAGGAACACGGAAATTTAGGACCCAAATACAGGACAGGCCATAGGACTGGACGTGAATTCTAAGAATAGAAGAGAGTAACCCGAGACATCACTTTGCGCCTTACGTTCTAGGACCACTTCAAGTGCTCTGTTAGATACTTAACTCACCTGAAAGAAACGGCATCTTAAATCAGTTGCGCGACAATATTTGGACGTTTCCTGTGCAAAAAAGTATGTGCTCACTGAAGAAAAAAAAACTCGAGGCAAGTTGTAAAATGTACATTTTATCATTTTATATTTGCATTTTTACATGTGTATTTTGCTTGTGGATGTACAGTGGCCTATGAGGCTGGTAATCTCATCACTGCAAATAACTTGACACATGAACCAGCACTGCAAGAGCTGGTGACTATTTTTCGCGGGTTTCCTTACAAGAAATCAACAGCAGCGGTGACTCCACGCTCCATAGAGAGCTGGAAGTGGATGATGATATCATGGTGTACATATATATTATAAAGGCACTTTAGTAAATCATATATATATATATATATATATATATATATATATATATATATATATATATATATATATATATATATATATATATATATATATATATATATATATATATATATATACACGATTTCCGCTGTCGAAAAGCACTTTCATCCAACTCACTTGTGTTAAAATAAGATGAAGTGGTGGATGGAAGTGGAGGTTGCCCGATGACAAGGTCAGGAGACCCAATACTTAGCAGAGACAGGTATCTCCTTTCAGTTTGTGGTAAAAGTTTGTGGTTCAAGTTGCTAGCAGTCGACGCTAGACACCTTCATTAGACTGGTCTTAAAGATGCTTGACTTACAACCTACGCAGTTACCTCGGCCTTGTGCAAGAGACGTGCTGCTGCCACAATATTTGATTATTGAAGAGAAGTACAGTCCAAGGCACCTGTGGGAACCAACAGCGGCTGAAGCAGACGCCACCCAACCCAAACTGGAAGCTAAGTAGCATAACAGTGCAACCAATGGACATTTCCCAAAATTTTTAATAGTTTCACCACAATTTAAGTCATGATAAATAATATCGCTTCTTTTTTTATAAACAATTTTATTTATTTTACATTGTTAACCCATAAGTGATTATTAAACTAGTTTATCTGTAACTTTAAAGCTATTGTTAAATTAATCACTCTTGATTGAACTATATGTCTCCATCCGTATGAATCATACTGATTTAAATACATAAACATAGAGAGCTATAAAATTAATAGTTGCTGAATCACCTCCAGCTGGGTCCTCAGAAATACGAGCGAAAATATATTACCTCACAGAAGGGGCGGGAAAATACTAAAGTTCATGACAGCTTAGATGATCTCAGTTGTTATGCTTCTTTTCTTTCAAATCCTGTGAGGCTCCCTTAAAAAAGCAGTAATCTTCTATTTTTATCTCTGACAATAGTAATCTTTAGCGAAGGATGATACCTTTGAAGACCCTCATCATTGTACTCGACGTTTGGCCATTATTTGACCACTACTGCCGAGCAGGGGAGACAATACCGTCACAGAAACCACCGGCGTTTTGTCATCTGTGCCTGGTCACGTTAATAGTTTCAGGCGGAAGATTTATCTCTGTCGTGACAAGTAAAATAGCCCAAGCATAAGTATCGCTCCATAAAACTGAAGTATGTTATACCACAAATCCGTGTCAGTGGAGATAAAAAAGAAGAGTTCTTCAGTGTTATATTAAGCCAATTTTGTCATATGGAAGCGAGTCATGGACAATTAGTAGACAAGCAGGAACATCCTTGGAGGCCACAGAGATGAGGTTTTACATTTCAAGAAGGAGCCGCGCTGGTGTAGTGGTTACCAAACTGCGCTGGCGACCGGGTGACCCAGGATCAAACCTGGGCGAGGAAATTTGAAGATTTTTCGACGACCGGGATTTGGACTGGCTTAACTCCGAGCCCTGGCGAAGACATTTGAAGTAGTGTCGTCGACCAGGGACTGGCTGCTCCTGAGCCGACCCAGCTCTAATAGGTACCTCCGAAATCGGCGAGTATCTGCCTGAATGGCGAGGGACACCTGTCTCTGTACAAGAAAAAAAGGGATACTTACGTAAATACCAGTCTCAGGTTAAACATACTAACCTGAGATTTCGCCTCGAGTAATAGCGGGCGTACGAAAAAAAATTTAAAAAAAAAATTCAAGAATAGCATTGACAGCTAAAAATGTGTAATGGGAATGTCCTGAAAAAAGCCAGCGCTCAAAACAAACGTATTACTTACATTAGAAGGAAACTATCCGCTTTCATTGGGCAAGTTATGAGAAGAGTGTAGATATAATAAAGGACTATGAATGCAAATGTAGACACAACAAGGATTAAGTAAACAAAGTGTAAGTATAACGTGGTCTATGCAACATAATGTAGACTTTACAATGAATAAGCAACAGATCGTAACATAACAAGGTTACGTCTACAGCGTGTAGACATAACGTGGACTAAGCAAATAGACTGTAAACATAACACAAGAAAACATTCATCTTCTTCAAGTACCATTCCTGGTGGCGAAAGAATCATATATCTGCACAACTGCCTGTCTACAGTACTATTTATCAACTCTGTTGTCGACTTCTTTCCATGCCGTGTTGTCAAACTGCCAAGTATTTTCTCTCTGTGTCGTTATCTCTTTTTCCTTCTATCTTTTCTGTTGTCACGATATACTCCAGCCTACTTCTTCTCATAGCATGCCCAAAGAGATTGAATGGCTTCTTTCTAACATGCGGAATAAGCTTCCTTTGCGCATTGGGACATCTTTCCGGACATCTTATTAATTTTTTTTTTAGCTGTCCGTGGTATTTTTAACATTCTTCTGTAAAACCACATCTCTTTGGGTGTTAGCTGTGAAAACTGAATAATCAGACGTGGACCAAAACAGGTGATTATCACTGAGGGCGAGGTGGGATAGTTGTGAGGGGCAGCTATCCTTATAAAATCACATCAGAAGCTTTATGACATGACAACCAATGTGGGTTACTTTTTAGTCAAAGGCTATCGGAGGCAATCGTACACAAACCAAAGGAAATCAATGGGAATCGACCGTCGTATTGTCCCTTGTGCAATCATGAATCAAAAAATCTTTTATGTAATACAGTCTACGTGAGTATAAACGTAACACGGGCTGTGCAAACAGATACAGGCATTACAAAATCTTTGCAAGCTACATAACATACAGTAAAGAAAAACGCAAGCGAAGACGGACAAACAATAGAATAAAAACGTCAGTAAAGACGGACGAACAAAACGAAAACACAGACAGATATGGTCAACTATAAGAACACATATATAAAGATGAACAAGCAATGTAAAACGTCAGTTCAGTTGGAAAAACAATTATAAAACTCAACGCAAGTAGAAATGGACAAACACGAAACAAACGCAGAAATTGACAAAAAAGAAACAAACGCAGAAATTGACAAACAAGAAACAAACGCAGAAATTGACAAACAGGAAAGTAGAGATGGACAAACAAGAAACAAACGCAGAAATGAACAAACAATAAGCAAACGCAGAAATTGACAAACAAGAAACAAACGCAGAAATGGACAAACAAGAAACAAACGCAGAAATAGACAAACAAGAAACAAACGCAGAAATTGACAAAGAAGAAACAAACGCAGAAATTGACAAACAAGAAACAAACGCAGAAATTGACAAACAAGAAACAAACGCAGAAAAGGACAAACAAGAAACAAACGCCGAAATTGACAAAGAAGAAACAAACGCCGAAATGGACTAAGAAACAAACGCAGAAATTGACAAACAAGAAACAAACGCAGAAAAGGACAAACAAGAAACAAACGCCGAAATTGACAAAGACGAAACAAACGCTGAAATGGACAAACAAGAAACAAACGCCGAAATTGACAAAGAAGAAACAAACGCAGAAATTGACAAACAAGAAACAAACGCAGAAAAGGACAAACAAGAAACAAACGCCGAAATTGACAAAGAAGAAACAAACGCCGAAATGGACTAAGAAACAAACGCAGAAATTGACAAACAAGAAACAAACTCAGAAATTGACAAACAAGAAACAAACGCAGAAATGGACAAACGAGAAACAAACGCCGAAATTGACAAACAAGAAACAAACGCCGAAATGGACAAAGAAACAAACGCAGAAATTGACAAACAAGAAACAAACGCAGAAATTGACAACCAATAAACAAGCGCAGAAATTGACAAACAAGAAACAAACGCAGAAATTGACAAACAAGAAACAAACGCAGAAATTGACAAACAAGAAACAAACGCAGAAATTGACAAACAAGAAACAAACGCAAAAATTGACAAACAAGAAACAAATGCAGAAATTGACAAACAAGAAACAAACGCAGAAATCGACAAACAAGAAACAAACGCAGAAATTGACAAACAAGAAACAAACGCCGAAATGGACAAAGAAACAAACGCAGAAATTGACAAACAAGAATTAAACGCAGAAATTGACAAACAAGAAACAAACGCAGAAATTGACAAACAAGAAACAAACGCCGAAATTGACAAACAAGAAACAAACGCCGAAATGGACAAAGAAACAAACGCAGAAATTGACAAACAAGAAACAAACGCAGAAATGGACAAACAAGAAACAAACGCAGAAATTGACAAACAAGAAACAAACGCAGAAATTGACAAACAAGAAACAAACGCACAAATTGACAAACAAGAAACAAACGCAAGTAGAGTGTTTTGAAAAACACAAACAGAAGTGGGTATTTAATGAAAAACTCAGTTTGAGCATAACCTGTCAAGTCCATCACAAAAATCAGAATCTTCAACTCAAATGTCAAGTCAGTCCTATTGAATGACTCTGAAACATGAAGATCAGCTAAAACAACTACCAAAAAGTTAGACTTTCATAAATGGGTGCTTGCATAGAATAAAAGAATTAAAATGGCATGACAAGATCGCCAATGTGGAATCGATGACAAGAACTAAGCAAGTGCCAGTGGAGCAAAAGATGAGAAGACGACGCTGGCGATAGATAGGACACACATTGAAGAAACATGTGCATAGCATTACAAAACAGTCCTTGCTCTGGGGCACACAGGGTAAGAGAGGCAGATGTAGACCAAGAAACACATGGAGAAGAGAATTGGAGACAGAAATAAAAATGATGAGGAAAACGTGGAAAGAGCTTGAGCTGAAAGTACGTGGCAGGAGGATTTGGCATGTGATTGTTGAAGGCCTATGCTCCTTTGGGGAGCTAAAGAGTATTGGTAACCTTTCGGACACTAGCATCGTAAGCAGGAACAATGGAGGACTAGTGAAAACAAGATGGAAAGACACAGTAACTTACTGAAAGATGGAGGAAACGCCTACGTGGAGAAGGGGGACGTATCAGTGGGACGAGACGAACTAAAATATGTGATCACTGTTCACACTGTGAGTCAGGTATATTGACTTATTGATCACCAGCCAAGGCAGTTAAATTTGAGAATAAGAGTATGGAAATTCATGAGAGGAAACAGAGCGGTAACAACTGCAGTCTCGCGCCACAAAACACCCTATCAATAATATTTTACGGTGATGTATAATGGAGGCACGGGAAGTCAGCGAGTGCTTTGTCGAGTTCACGAAGATCTGAGCGAAATATTTTTGCAGAGAAGATAAAAGTGCACCAGGTTCATATCAACACTTAGTTTGGATCTAATAGAGAACTTCATGCCACAGACTACACCTGGCTGGCAGTAAAATGTCAAGGTAGTCCCGTAGCAGATACTGCAGTAGGGGAGTGAAATGTTAGACACTTCACTATACTAGGTCTCCACATTAGAAGCTTGTAGAGACAAGTTCTATTCCTCAAGAGCAGAGTCAGGTATCCAATATGTATAGCTGGGTAGACTTGAGCATGACGCGTTAACTGGTTTCAAATCCAGTACTTTGTCTCGAGAAGTAAATGACCTAACCACTCTGGGAATGGACGCTCAGTACATGGGTTAAACTTTGTTCATAGTTGTGGAATAAACAGACAGACAGACAGAGTGTGTGAGAGAGAGAGACAGAGACAGACAGACATAAGAAATAGACAGACATCCTGACGGACGGGCGGGCCGACCGACCGACAGACAGACAGACAGACAGACAGACAGACAAACAGACAGACAGATAGAATATTCACTTTTTTCTGAAGTGGCTTAGAGAAGCTGCTATAGTCGGGACAGTCCAGTCTAATCAATGGAAATTCAATTTCTAGTACCTCTGGCTAGTATTTATTTGATTTTTCGAAGGATGTATAGACAAAATCTCGCTCCCCTAACTTAGCTGATATGTCAGAACCGGAAAATTTCGGCCATATTAATGTCCCTTTCTCGTTTTCGTTGGAACTTGATTTGTACTTTATCACGTCGGCCATTACTTCCTGGGGGGTATTCCCGCGTAATGCAAGTTGTGGTATGGTCCTTGTGACAAAACGTCTGAACATGTTCTTTTGTGTGATCTCTCACACCTTCAGCCCTCCGGCAGTATCCTTTATTTTTCTTCATTTTTCTCACTCATCGCTTTTATTTGGCAAAAATCATGTCTTTTCATTTGTATTTTCAAATTTTTCTCTATGCTGGACATAGCATGGTGAAGTCTCTAACACGCCACTCCCCTATGGCGGTATGTGCAATGGGAGTAATTTTTATCTTATTGTGTCGCATTCACGCTTCACGAAGAGTGTTAAGTTACGCCAGGTTATTAGACGGTCAGCGACAGTATTTTATCACAATATCGGTCTGACCATCTTTTCAAGCGACAAGGAATGTTGAATAGAACCAGATTTGTTTGTCTGGCGAAACATATGATAACCCCTGCACGAGGCGGAACTTGTGACATAAGCGCTTCCGGGTCATCCCTGCTTCTCCAACATTACCGTCTGAGTGATACCTGTGGCAGACAAGAGTGATATAATCGCTTCCGGTCCCTGGGTAAAAAGTAATCATGGAGTTATTATATTTTAGACAATATGAGTCTACAAATGTGTTGGTAAGAGTGTATGTAAGACATCATATTACCATGTATGGGAGACGTGACCTTTTGGACAATTTTCCGTGTAGGAAATATTTAGAAAGTGCCACACCTGACCTGTTTGAAATGATTGGATCTTTCTGTAGAATGTAACAAAATTTTTGCCTACACATCCAGGTTGCTACTTAGAGGAGAAGTCCAATCAGGAGCACTCTATCTTAGCACCTCGATTTCCAAACCAATTGCAGATAAGTGTATGATTTTGGTAGGGATTTATTCCCCTACTACCAGGCTTTAGAGCATTACTTCATGACAACCTAAGTTGTGATTATTTTCAACTCCATAACCATATCAACAGCTTGATCTCCATATAACTGTGCCCAAGCTCGCGCCCTGGAGAGGTTGGGCGAAGAGAGGCTCACACAGGAAGCAGAGGTGAGGAGAAAACGTCGAAGGGAGCACCAGGAAAATAAGCAGCTGAGGGCTGCCACCTCAGGGGCGCATTCCCATAGTCAGTTATGACTGAAGGGGCTATTATTATTATAATAACCATATCAGGTCTTGCTTCTTCCGTTTCGCCTGTCATGTTTTCAAACTCACTACTTCACAAATATAACCTTATAATCTCCCCCGAGATCTTATTCTCTTGTAATTGTTTATCACAACAATGTCCATCTGCCGGAAGTATTACATCTTAATCTTTACCAAGATTGTCATCGGCCATGTATTTCGGCACGTAATGTTTGCAAACTAGCACCTTATCATGCGACAACATGATTTCATGTATCTTCCAAGACAAAAAGTCTGGGTTAACAACAGGAATGTCGCTCAGTGTAGCTCTTACTCCGTCTGCAGCTGTCGGTAAGCAAAAAATCAATGTGGCAAGTTCGCTTCTTCGCAACGCGTCGCGGATAACAAAGGAGACAATAACCAGGAGAGAGGGGTGAATGAGAGGTCTGACAAGATGTGGTAAGAAAACCTTGAAACGTGAAAGCGAAAACAACGAATACTGGAAGAATTAGCACGTGAAAGAAATGGCAAAGTAATAATGTCGGAGAGGAGTGAAAACCAGACAAAAAGAACGAGCATATTTCGTGACAGTTTCCCTTGACTTCTTCGGTTTCTTTACGACAATCATCCGTAGAATACTCAAAACTGTCCCATATGCATTGATCGTGTGTTGTGGATAAGATTTTTTTTTTCCGAGATGATCATTATCTATGTTTTTCTGCTATTAAAGCTTGAGCATTAAAAAACCCTAAACGTTTAGTATTTATTTTTGATCTCGATGTTTCTATCTTGTCTTTCTCTCTCTATATATATATCATCTTACTGAAGTAGATAAAATGCAAGAAAGAAGCAAAGGATTGATATTTTATTTTCATTATTTGGCCGCTACTTAGTTCCAATCACGTCATATAATTATTTTTTTCGCCTGCTTCTCTTAAAACTGCAACATCAGCTAATATAAAGTTGTTTATATAAAGTCCACCAACTGATATTCCTGGCATGTGTATGGGTCTCGTTATATTTCCAATGTACAGAGAAACTAGATGAAATGACAGCACACATCCCTAACACTCTGTTCTATCTACTGAAATATTCCACCTGGTCGATATTTCTTATAGCTGCTGTTTGTTGCAAATACGCTATTCTTTATTATTCCAGGTTTTTGCTACTGATGTTAATGTTTTCTAACATTGTAATAGTTTTCTCATGTTCCAGCTTGTCAAATGCTTTAGTGTTGTCTACAAAGAACAAGTATAGATCTGTTTTTACTTCTGCAGCACTGTCGTAAATTTTGATAGGATAGGTCTGAGATTTTTATGATCTCGTTCGAGCAGAGGTGATAGTGTTAACTATGTGAGAGTAAGGTGTAAGACATAGTTTTCTTTTTTTTTCACAAGGGGGTGATAGTGTAAGAGAAAGAACAGTCTCTGGATTGAGTAATTGCTCTAATCCAGTCTATCTTTACGACTATATTTAAATTAGACGCACTATCTCTCCTGGTACAAAATACCCGTTACACTACACTCACGTACACACAATTTTGTGATAAATACGCACAGATGTGAAAACACACTATGGATAACATATAAGGCAGGGGTTGATAACTAAAGGTTTATTAAGTTTATTATCACTAGAGATTCACAACATCAATCATTTACATCAATAAAGTATAGTTTACAGACAAAAAATATGGAAATCATTAGCCCAATAGGCCCTTCCCTCTTGTACAGGAAAACAAAAAAGATCCCAACAGAGGTAGTTCCCACAGAAGTTTGTAACCCCAAAAGGTCAAAAGAGTAACCCTATAGTATAGGAATAGACGATAAAGTAAAGAACAAAGTCTCTAGTAAATCTATCCTGAAAACAAGAAAAAAGAAATAATAGTATTAGCGAACATGGAAAGACAGAAGTGAGTACAATGATTATACAATATAAGAAATATTCATTCTTCTTTCTTACAATCTGCCAATCTGTGGCCACATTCAATCACGCTTACCTACTATTCTTGAACGTAACTTCAGTGCCTAATTACCATAGTCCAGTGTGGTGCTCTTCCAAGTGAGCCCCCAGTTCCTCCAAGGATGATTAATTTTTCCTAATGGGGAACGCCCACTTTGATAGTGCTTATTGGATATGAGAAAGTTCACGTCAATGTAGAAACTATAAGCCGCGATCAAATGTTCACCATGGACAATACACAGTAGTCTCGAAATTTAAAGGAAAATGTCTGGTGGGTAAACTGTTTGAAACCAATAATGATAAGGAAAAGATATCCTATCTGCTTTTATCTCTCTCTCTGGGGTTTGAGTGCCGATTCTGGACCCAAATATTCTTTGTTCTGGATAAATCCACTCGAGAAAAAAAAGAAAACAACGATAGTCAGTATTCTGGAACAATGTTATCTAGATATTTGGCCACCACGGGCTGATAATTGTAGGTAAACAATCTGGGTAATTTGCGTGTCCAGTTATACTTTATTATTAATGTTTTTGCGTTAGAACTCTCTCTCTGGATGGAAACAAGAGGACCGCACAGGTCAAAATCCAAGACCCGATAATAATTAAAATGTTACTGGAGCTATTCAGACCGCTAGATCGCAGGGTTGATCAGCCTAGATTTTGTGGAAACAAAACAAATATCATAACAGTAATATAAATATTATAACCTAACACACGTTTACGGCAAGGCCTCTTAACCACTCCGGTATTAAATTATATATTTAAAAAACCACAAGAGTCTAGTTTATCTTAACGCTTTTAACGCGCGATATGGACACTAGTCATTTATAAAATTACACACGATAATTATACTTCGTCATTTATCAAACACCTAGCGTCTTATTAATTAATTAAAGCATATATTACTGGGGAATAGCGAGTAATTAAATTTAGGTTTACAGCTGGAAAAATTAGCTATATATATTTAATACGCTATTCAATTTAACACAGAAAATCCCAGTGAAATATAATGGAAAAACTTTAACACGTATTCACTTAAATGCTAATATATATTTACCGCAACACAGGAAAAAAAAGAATTATCTCCACGTTTTAGTAATCCAATGGTAATATGGCTCTAATATAGCGAGCTAGATATTTTCAAAAAATCCTGTAGCAAACTGATTACTGATTTTAAAGGATGAGGTATTTATATAAAATAGGTCTTCTTTCGTTCTCTAGTGCGAGATATCACGCCTTAGCCCGTATTTTGGGAAAATCTACGGTTCGATTCCTGAATGAAAGCTTTCTTTCACACTTCTGCCGACCGCATAGCCATTTGCTAGCGAGCAGAAGTCTTTAGATCCCGTCTCTTACTGTAGCTGATTACGTCCCCCTGGGGATGTAACCATCAAAGGTACGTCTTATCGCCCTTGACCCGTCCCCTTTTGAAGGAATGTCAGTTCAGGATCTGAAAAGCTGCTTTAATAGCGCGTGAAAGAAGACAGGTAGGCGTGGCTAAACTCTGAGTAAGGTAGATAGCGAGAAAGGCATGGCTTATGTGCAACCAACGTGCATGCTAATTAGTAAAGCAAGGTGAACGAGTCGGTTGAATGAAAAATGAATGAAAATGAGGGGCGCCTGTGGGATTCAAGCGAACTGATCGAGGTGCTCTGTTCTCATAACCTGTCACAAGCACTTTCTATTAATGTTCTTATAATTCAGGATCGGAGGATATACTAAATCATCTAACACTGCGGCTTTCTTATATAAATCGTGTTAAAACTTCAACTGTTGGAACAGGAAGAATCATGGGCGCGGTATTCTTCAAGGACCCCTATATTTATACAGTTTCACCAGTGTACTGGTGGGCTGTCACATAAGAAGGCGAGATGAGATATTCGAACTTAAGCACCATATCATAAATGCAGTATACTGTTTGGTTACCATCAGTTACATGTTCTTTGGTGGGGGATGACTGGAATTTTGTCGGCATGTCGTAAAGTCATGATTCCCTGTCGACCGTGTTAACAGGCATGCAGCGTTATAAGGGCCAGTTGTCGGCCTCTTAAGTCTGATGTGAAGTGTTTGTCAGTTTTGCAGGATCTACACCATCGTCTTTAAGTTCCCTGTGCTTGATTACCTTGTTTCTGCCTGGTGCTGTTCTGTGGTTCTGTCGTTTCGTGTGTTGTGTTTTTTCGTGATGGGACGATCTGTTTGTATGGGGCGATTATCGTGGCCGCGCTTCCTGGCAGGGTTAACTTCCACCTGTACGTTTTGTACCTTTCTGCAAAGGTTATCACCTGCTCCAGAATTTCGGCCCCATGCTCCGTCAGGAACCGTCCTTTAACTGCTCCACAACTATCATCTCCTGCAACCCTTCATTGAGATTCATTAAAGGTATTGAGGGATCCTCATTTTCTCCAGGTTCGTTTCTAGCCTGGTAACGAATTACCTAAACGATTTGTACATCTGTCTTTTAGCCTCTCGAAACTTGCTACGAAATGTCTCAGCGTTAAATTGAAAACGCTGGAGCAAAGCCTTCTTTAGCATTTCATAGTCGTTTTGGTCTCCCCTGGGCATCTTCAGATATACATCATAAGCTGATCCCCTCAGACTCTGGAATAACTTCTTGTTATATTTCTCCTTTTCTAAGCCATAAGTAGCGACTAAGTACTCGAATCCAGACGTCTCTTTCTTCGGAGGTCTCATAACAGATATCCAGTTAGAAAGAGGCTGCACTAGGTGCTGCGTCATGAGAGATGCTTCCTCCATAGCTGCCTTGGGAGCTTCCAACCCACCATCACTGGAACCAGAGTTTATTCTCCTTCCTTCGTTCTCTAGTTCTTTCTTTCTGAATTCGTGTGCTCTGTCGGCCTGTTCCTTCTTTTATTGGAATGCCTTTTCCTTTTCTTCCTGTCCTCTTTTGGCCTGTTCCTCTTCATGTTTCCTTTGTTTTTCTTTCTCTTATGCTTCGTTCTCAACCTTCTTATTCTGTGCAAGAAGTCGGTTTACAAACTACACACTATGCAATTGCTACTTTACTAGTATAGAGTTAGCCACACAAGTTACATAAAATAGCCACAGCAAATGAACTCTTTTTTTCCACCTGAAAAATTTTAAGAGAAAATTTTGCTTTTATCAATGATTCAATTATTCTATTTAGGATATTTTAACTCTTGCTATGCACCACATGCCCAGATTAAAGAAAAATACAAACTTACAATATTTTCGCAAGAAATTATAAATAAAGGTCAACTAAGTCTAGGGGAAATAACTAGACTGGGTCCATATGCACGACCGAGACTGCACTTGTCACTTACCACAATTGTTTGTCTGGGCTCATTTAACCTGTCTTCCCTACCCTGCAGCAGTGGTCCAACTTAGAGTATAAAAATGAGGGTCTTCTGTCGCTCAAGATTACTCTTGGAAGAGATACGAGTACAAATAGAAGAATGATGCTTGGGAGCGTCACATGAATTTTAAGAAAGCAAGTACCACAAGAGAGTTCATCTAAGCTGCCATGAGCTTTTTTATCTTCCTGGCATTTCTGTGAGGAAAAAATATTTGCTCGTATTGTCAGAGCCCACCACTTTTAATGATTCAGTAAAGTATTACTTTATTAGCTCTGGATGGTTACGTACTTAAAATAACTGAGTCATTCACTCAGTAATGATTAAATCAACTATCAGTTTGTATATATATTTAACGATCAATTTAGTAAACAAAGCTAAAATTAGAATGATGTATGAAAATGAAGCACTGATGTTTTCATCACTGGTAATGGCTTTAAAGTGGTTATCATTAAAGAAAGTTCTTTTGCTGGGCCTGATTGCAATACTTAACTAGCCAGGTGTTGACGATGATTTGTTGTTGGTGTTGGGTTCCGTTACTGTTGGTTCCCTATGGTGTTGTTATCTGTTTCGTCAATCGTCAAATTCTATGGCAGTAGCACGTCCCTGATGGAAATGCTGGGAGTAACCACTCGAATTGTCTATGCAAGCGTCTTCAAGACACGTCTGATGCAGAGGTCTAGCGTAGACTGTTGGGAATATGAACCACACAGTGGTACCACATACACGTACCACAAACTGAGAGAAAACAAATGTTTCTGTTTAGTATAGGGTTTCCTGACATGAGAATCAGGCGCCCTCCGCTTCCATTCCACTATTTCATCCTCCTCAGTAACTTTACCCTCCCTGAGCATTAATGTTAAACCCGGTGTATCGGTTGAAAGTGCGTTAAGACAGCAGAAAACAACAATTGCATTATTTAAACATGTTTGAATATACATATAAACTTACTAAAATGTTAATGCTATTAATATGGACACCATGATATCATCATCTTCCACTACCTGCTCCACATTAAACCTGGGGCTACCTCAGCTTTTGGGTTTCTTATGAGGAAACCAGCACAACTCAGTCACAGATCTTGCGGTGGTGGTTCATGAATCCAATAATTTTATATGCGGAGATTGCCAGACTCGTTTGAACCTGTACATCCTCAAGCAATTTACACATGTTAATTGCAAAAATATAAAATGATAAACTGTACATATTGCAACTTACCGCGATTATCGGGAATGAGTTTACTGACTTCTTGCATAAGAAAACTTTCAAATAGTGTCGGGCCAATACTTTTAAGAGGCCGTCTTTCATTGTATTACTTTAATTATAATCCCACTGTTATTCTGTATGAAGGTTCGTAGGATTCTTGGTTTCCAGTACTATAGTCGAGTTTTCTTTCTGTCTAATATCAGAAGATCCTCTAATACTTGGTCCTGTCCTTCAGTTGGAATCCTGTTTCTGTTCGTTATCCCGGCCGTCTGAAATGCCTTTTTGACGAGATGGAAATGCAGAGAAGAAAACATTAAAATGGTTTAGATTATAAGCGACATTTTCGCTCACACGCCCATGTGGTTTCGCTTGATAAAAACTCCAATCAGAGGTGGTTTATTTTAG
This sequence comes from Oreohelix idahoensis, assembly GCA_024509875.1. NCBI lineage: Eukaryota > Metazoa > Mollusca > Gastropoda > Stylommatophora > Oreohelicidae > Oreohelix > Oreohelix idahoensis. Next base: position 81,209 of record JAMPIV010003089.1, on the reverse strand, counting down.
TACGTCTGTGTCAGTCCAACCACGAATTAGTGTCTGATATCGGTAGGGGGTCTTTTTTCCTCCACTACCCTCCTGTAGAACATTCTACATAACACCATAAGACATTTCTTTATATGTCATTTACAAATTCACTTACCTGTTTTTTATGACCATATAGGGTTTTGCTTCTTCCGTTTCGCCTGTCATGTTTACAAACTCACTACTTCAGAGATCTAACACTATAATCTCCAAGATTTTATTTCTTCGTAATTGTTTATCACAGAAAAGTCTATCTGCTGGAAGTATTACATTACTGTCCGTGTCTTAATCTTCAGCAAGATGATCATTTCCTACTCCCCAGTGAGATCTGCCGTGTATTTTATCATTTCATATTTGCGAGCTCGGACCTTATCATGCGGAAACCTGGTAGTGTGTATCGGCCCCAGACACGAAGTATGAGTTAACAATAGGAATGTCGCTCAGTGTAGACTCTTACTCCGTCTGGAGCTGGCGATAAGCGAAAGGTCAATGTGGCAGGTTCGCTCCTTCGCTACGCGTCTCCGATAACAAATCTGGGTATTCACTCTATGTCATCTTGAGTAAAGGTAATCCCGATGTATCTGTTGCCATCCTCTTCTGTCTGGGCGGAAGCTGTTACATAACGTAAACACCTTCACCCTACACAAAAAGAAGTCAATGTTGATGCAAGACAGGTCAAGCACTCAGGTAAAATTAGGGAGTAACAAAGTAGAACAAGATAAGATAAGGAAACCTTGAACGACGAAAACAACGTTAAATAGCTGGTGAGGAAAAAGAAAAGGAAGGGCACCGGTGGAAGTTAAAGGATGTCATAGAAACACGTAACGAGTTTTGACTTGTCACTATTCTGCGCGTGAACCCATCTGTACATAATCTTTACGTCTTTTCTCTGCAGCATCGAGCTCTTTGCACCTCTTGTGTTGTATAGCCATGCTTCTTTTGCTTGTTTATATATGCTTACTGTTTCTTTATTTAGACTTCTGCATTCTTCTTTGCCTTGCTTCTCCTCTTTTCTTGTGTCCTTAAATTATAAAATTTCATCTCTCATCGATTTCTTCTTTGAAATCCGTTTTTCTCCATTGCTATGATTTCTGTTGATGTTGGATGTATTGTCTTCTTCAGAACTTTCCTCGATACATTTATACCATGGGTCGGCAACTAGTCTATCGCGAATTAACAGTGGAGTACAGGGGATGCTTTGGTAGAGCTCTAGGAAACAAGAAATTATTTTTAAGCTGGGAAATTTCGGACTAGCCTTCTCTCACCGGCACTTCAAAATTCCCCCCCCCCCCCCCCTGCCCATTATTGAAGCCATTTCTTCACCTTCCCAGTAAAAACACTCAAACTAGCTAAATGAAGTTTTCTTTTTTCGTGAGCTTCATAAGATAGTAAAGCAATCTTTTCTGTGCAGTGAAGTTTACTTTCGGTAAAATATAATTTAATTTGAATTCTCCACTGTTCTTTCGATGCTCGAAACAGCTCGTATTCCAAATTCCAAATACTGTGAAACCTGAAAATTAGGCATGAATTTATAATGACAAATCTTTAGAGAACTCGATGTTCCTTTAGCAGATTTCCCACATCTCCTGTGTTGTATGCCGCTGATATTATTTTTTTTTCTATGGTATTGTATCTATTCTGTATTGTAAAGTAATATCTCTCATTCATTTCCTTATCTGATTTTAGTAAGGCGGAAATTAACGACATGTTTTTAAAGCCTTCCTTACCTGTTTTAAGAAGTATTCCAAAGTTTTACTGTTACAAGTACGTGCTTGATAATGTTGTATACTTCTGGACTAGTTTTCACAGAAACTAACTGTCTCTAAGCCTCCTGCGCATAGGTATTTAGTCAGTTTGATTACGAACATTATTTCCTTGAATAGTCGGCGCCCAAAAGCGTTTAGCACGTTGCCTAAACCAGGTGTTTCCTATCTATGATCTTATCAAGTGTTCTTGTCCACACTATCAGCTTGTCGCTTCTCAAATTACTGTCTCTCGTGCCAAAGCCACCCGTCACATCGTCTTCTTTTTGATTTCCAACTTTTTTCATTGAAGTCTCCAAGTACCATATTTATCTCACAAGACGTGCACTGTGCCATATCCGTATCAAGTTCATTGTAAAATGTGTCAATTTATTCTTATGCTTTATTTGTACACAATTTAATATCCAGTGGTCTGAAATTGACTATACCTCATAAAACTCATCTAATGCTGGACACGATTAATTTTCTGTTATAGCTCTTTCTGCAACTGAAAATATGCCTTCTTCTTCAAGGTATCCGTATCCCGTTACAGGCCCATTGAGGCATATTGGGAATATGGTGTTAGGGGATTGAACCATGGGCCACTGAGCTAGGAAGCCAGTGCACTCACTAACCCTGCGCTAACGCGGCTCCCCATCACACAATAGTGTTGCATCATAAATCTTTTAGAGACGTTTCATATACAGTAGTTTCTTCACAGTTACCCCACACCTCAGTGATAATCGCAAGTTTTCGTCTTCGGATGCTTATCGAGCATTCCAAGTAATAACTACTTGAGGCCGTTAAACTGGTTTGGCGCGCCTACTAGGAGGGCGGTCATCTCTCCCAGGTACCACCAATAACTGTGTAAAAAGACTACCAATGTGTCTCTCTCGCACTATATATATATATATATATATATATATATACGGGCGACGGGCGCACGGACAGACATACAGAGACAAACAGATACACCGACAGATAGATAGACAAATAAATTGATAAGATAGATAGATAGATAGATAGATAGATAGATAGATAGATAGATAGATAGATAGATAGATAGATAGATAGATAGATAGATAGATAGATAGATAGATAGATAGATAGATAGATAGATAGATAGATAGATAGATAGATAGATAGATAGATAGATGTACGAACATATTATAGTACACAACAATATAATATGATATGAAGTGACATGATATGATATACGATATGATATAATTTAATATAATATAAAATAACCTTCGGACAGAAAACAATCATCCATATCCTACACAGGGGCCAGTCAGCCATATTGCTCTGGGAATACATTGATTGTTTCCCCTGAAGAAAACTGTGAAAGGCTGCAACAAAGTTGTCAAAATTGTCCTGCTCATTGTTATATATGTATATCTAGCCGCATCTCAGGTCTAATGATTTTGCACTGTGCGAGTGTTGGAACCAGTTAAAGAGAAATCGTTATGGAAAACACATACAACGAATACCCCCGGGACATTTCATTGAACTCCATTGAATTTCATGAAATCTCCGAACAATTATGTTTGTCTCTCCTGAAGGTCTAGAAACACGCCTGCTTCCCTTCCCCCCCTACCGTTAAGATTTCTAAGATATTGACATCATTTCTGGTTGAAAGTGTCATTTTCGCACTCGGGGCGCAGGCGAAACTTTGTTATTCCAGCAGCAGTGTTGATTCACCTTTCGCTTTTGCAGACAAGTTTGCTGTAACCTGTCTTGATGAAAATCTACTCAACAGTGTAATTGTGTGTGACAGGGAGATTGCTCACGCTTGCGTTTTTGTCAAGTAATTCATCTTCCAACCGTTTAAGTTCTTATTGTTGATCGTATCGTGTACACATTTTCAAATCTCTGTCTCTCTTAATCAATCAATCATCAACATCATTATTATCATCTCATCATCGTTATAATCTAATCAACATCATCATTTCCACATTCACTCCTGATGGAGCATGAGGCCAACATTACGGCTAGTCACGTGCAGCAAGCCTCTATCAAATAAATCATGTGATCTTGCAGTGTTGGTTTTTGTAGTATTTTGTTTTACATGACGACGTTGCCACCCCTTCCCCCCCACCCCACATACACACCATCATATTAGTCACCTTGTTTGACTTACCTGAGGGAGCATTATACCTTTTCATTCATTGTCTCACAGAAACCCCCTGGAGCTACACGGGGCATTCTCCCTCGATGGTATCTTTTATTTCCAGCATCTTTTTTAAACATAATCAAATAATATGATAGACACAGTATATAATCAAATAATACGATAGACACAGTACATAATCAAATAATATGATAGACACAGTACATAATCAAATAATATGATAGACACAGTATATAATCAAATAATATGATAGACACAGTATATAATCAAATAATACGATAGACACAGTATATAATCAAATAATATGATAGACACAGTATATAATCAAATAATACGATAGATGCAGTATATAATCAAATTATACGATAGACGCAGTATATAATCAAATAATATGATAGATGCAGTATATAATCAGATAATATGATAGATGCAGTATATAATCAAATAATATGATAGACGCAGTATATAATCAAATTATACGATAGACACAGTATATAATCAAATAATATGATAGACACAGTATATAATCAAATAATATGATAGACGCAGTATATAATCAAATTATACGACAGACACAGTATATAATCAAATAATATAATAGACACAGTATATAATCAAATAATATGATAGACACAGTATATAATCAAATTATACGATAGACACAGTATATAATCAAATAATATGATAGACACAGTATGTAATCAAATTATACGATAGACACAGTATGTAATCAAATAATATGGTAGACGCAGTATATAATCAAATAATATGATAGACGCAGTATATAATCAAATAATATGGTAGACGCAGTATATAATCAAATTATACGATAGTCACAGTATATAATCAAATAATATGGTAGACACAGTATATAATCAAATAATATGATAGACACAGTGTATAATCAAATAATATGATAGACACAGTATATAATTAAATAATATGATAGACGCAGTATATAATCAAATAATATGATAGACGCAGTATATAATCAAATAATATGATAGACGCAGTATATAATCAAATAATATGATAGACGCAGTACATAATCAAATTATACGATAGACACGGTATATAATCAAATAATATGATAGACGCAGTATATAATCAAATAATATGATAGACGCAGTATATAATCAAATTATACGATAGACACGGTATATAATAAAATAATATGATAGACACATTATAATAAAATGACAAAGACTGCGACAAAATTCAGATAACATACGAACCAAAGATTTAAGAAGTAATTGCATCATAATATAGGCAGATAACTTACGCAATTCCCTCCTCCTTTTTAACAAAAAAATTGTATGGAAAGTCCGATACTTATGTGCAGTAAAATCAACTATAGTCAGTTCGGAAATTCGTGCCCACACATTGAACGTTGTAACTTTGCAACCCCTTGACGGATGTTATTGAAATTTGCTACGTGCCCTACTGATATCAATGCAGTTATTAATATATTTTTTGCCCTTACAAAACTCATGTCATGTTCGAATTTTCTTCTTTGTTATATAAAAAACTCTTACCGTTGTCTGGGTTAATTTTTATTAGTTCTACAGGAAAATTACAAGATCCGTTCAAAAATTGCGCACTTAATTTTTGTTACAGCACAGCACAAGCGATGAAATGTGCTATTCAATATTTTTTTTGTTTGAATTAGTGTAGTGACTACATGTCCGCACGTGTGCGCACCTATTGTACACAGTCGCGAGTAATTATTTCAGCGGCGTATGCTAATTGCAATGAGTTGGCTGCAACGAAACAAAACGAGACAAGCGTATAATATATTAATAAACTAAACTGCATAATTATGAAAAGCGCAATGAATCTGAAATGCAAATTTATCACTTTGCAGAAGGTAACTATTATATTGTACAGGCATTTTCGCAGAGAGGCTAAGATGGGTTGTTTATACTACGACATCCAAGAACCAGTTAGGAGAATATGAACACGAAAAAAACTTAACGTGGGACAAAAGATCTTTATCGAAAAGGATACAAATGCAATGACGGTGATTGTACAGAGGCTGCGGTTAAGCAAGGAAGGAAGAAAAAAATTGATGATTTTGACAAGGATGTCATTAGACGTTTGATTTTGAAGATGTTTAAGGTAGAAGTATACCCAGAAAAGCTTAAAAAAAAATAAAAATCCAACAATTTTCATTTTCATGCTTTAAATCATCGTCAACATGTTCTTGAACTAAAAAATTCATAAAAAGCTTAGAGATACTCTGGTTTGATAGGAATCAGTTTTTTCTACACACGCCCCCTTGAGGGGCACTATTTGCATAGCAACCAATTTTTATAGTTGGTTACCATGTGAATAATGACCCAACATGAAGGTGCGTAATTGTAAAACTGCGAAATTATAATTATTATAACAAAAAACAGGAAAAAAAACATATTTATAACTTTTTCACGGGGAATCACTCAATGATTGGCTTTCGTGAATTTTTTCAAAAGTGAATGTCTAGAAAGCTTTGAAGAACGTAAATTTTCAACATTTGTTACATGCATAGTGCATTTTCAAAAAATGTGCATCAACTCTATTTATTGTAGTTTTTATATGATTATAATGTTTAGCAGAGCTTCTTTTGTTCACAATGAGAAATAAGACAAAGACTGGGGAGGCGTGTACCAAACCGTTTGCAATGAAAATGAGACACCTATTGTCGAAGTGACGCTATAAAAGCACTGAATGCTCCTCAGCAAAGAAAATAAAAGGTTAATGCCTAAAGGTCCAAGAAACGCTAAAAAAATGACAACAAATGGAAATGGGTTTATAATTATGGACCATAAAAACATCTGTTTGGGTTTTTTTTTGATGCGCTAACTTTAGGTGACAAATGTTATCAGTACTCAATGACCTGCAAGAGACGTCGAAGAGACTCGGAATTGGCTTTTGTCATGAAATCAGTATCAAGCGCACAAAGGAAAGTGGCGAATGGATGCCTAATTTCAATACTTTGATGTTTCATCTTCAGTAATCATGACAAAAAAAAGAAGTAAATGTGCGAATTGTGGCATTTGCTGCGTTTATTGGGAAAGGCAGACGTGCATTGCAGAATTTTTCGAATACATGAACACAAGTCAACGCATGGCAAAAGAAAAGCATTCATGTCGAGAACGCTGCACAGGATTTATTCACCAACTAAACTGCACATTGCAATGGAAAGACCATTGAAGCACTGAAAAAATGGTTTCATAGACACTGCTTGCAGTAGAAGAATTTATTAAAACAGGACAATTTTCATTTTGTGAGTTCAACGGGTTTTTCTATTGTTTTCTCGGAATTGTCTTTTTAGCTTATAATGGTGATCAAACCACGATATCTTTGGATCGTACATTTCCCAAGGACAAGAAATTTAACACAGTTGGTTATCATATAATCTTACAGATTATGACCTAAAATGGATACAATTGAATTCAAAATTTTAGTTTTATGACCATCATGCATATATAATGAGGCACAAATATCAAACATTCAAGAAATATAAATTTTGAAAATTCATTACAAATTAACCTTTCGGTCAATATCTGTTATTTTAGGTCAAAACCTTAAGCTATATATACTAATTCAATTTGCCAAGTTTCAGTCAGATCCTTGTAAAAATAACATAGTTATGATGTTTTAAAAAAGGTGTATAATTTATTCACTACGGCGGCCATATTGGATAGCTAATTTGCATAATTAATGAGGTCATTATGTGGACCAAAATGTTAAGTCCATACTAACACTATACCCATGGTTGTTTGATTCTGAAAGGAAAATTTGAGTTTTTTTACCCTACAAGGTAGTCTACTACCTTAATGCCAATGAACTTGTTACTCTCCGCATGCTGAAAAGTCGGCTGCAAGCAGAATGCGATATTAACGTCTCAAAAACAACTCTTTGGCAACTTGTCAGAAGTGTCGGCTTCACTTTTAGAAAAAAGTCTGGCGGAAGGAATTTTTTATGTGAAAAACCACATCTGGTTGCAGCTCGAAGCAAATACCATAGGCAGATTCGTGAGAGAAGGCAAGACGGCTATGATATAGTGTATTTGGACGAATCTTGGGTTAATGCTCATCATACGAACGAGAAAGAATGGCAATCTGTTGACGGAGACCATAGAAGGAAAATTCCCAGCAGCAAAGGTCAACGCATTATATTAGCACATGCTGGCAGCAGACAGAATGGGCTTGTCCGTGATGCAGAGCTTATTTTTTAATCAAAGTCTGTAGATGGTAGGGACTACCACAGTGAAATGAATGGGCAAATTTTTCGAGATTGGATAGTGAATACACTCCTCCCGACTCTAGATAGGCTGTCTTGCCTGGTGATGGATAATGCGTCCTATCATAATGTTTTAGCGCAGGAGGATAAAGCTCCCACTTCGGCAAGCACGAAAGACGAAATCAGGAGGTGGCTTGTGAATGAAAATATCTTCGCTGACAACAGCTATTTAAAACCAGAGTTGTTGCAGCTTGAGATGCAAAGAATGAACCAGAGTTGGGGCACTGTACGAAGGATGGCCACCGACCGAGCAAAGTGGAATCAATTTGTTGTTGCCCTACAAGACGCCACTAGGCGTGATGGCCACTGACTGCTTTGACGGTCGGCGGCTAAGGATCAAAGAAGAAGAAGAAGAATTGTTGCAGCTTGTGAGACAGAGGAATAAGACAAAAGTGTATCAGATTGATAAAATCATCCAAGAGCAGGGTCATGTTTCTCTTCGACTCCCACCATACCATTCTCACCTTAACCCAACAGAGCTGGTTTGGGCTAGAGTTAAAGGGCAAGTGGCCGCCCAGAACACCACTTTTAAAATGTGCGATGTTAAAGACATGACTCGTGAGGCCCTTTCATGAATAGGCACAGAGTACTGGGCTAAATGTGAAGAACACGTGCTACAGGAAGAAGAAGATTACTGGCAGCGAGATGGCTTGCAGTTTATCCAACCAATAACTGTTGTGAACTTATTGGAGTCGTCCGATTCGGAATGAGGCACGTCGATCGCATTCCTTCGTTTGTGATAAACTAATTTCATATGCCAATCTATAATAACACATAAACAGTTACGATTTGTCATAGCTTCCTGATGATTTACTGCTATCATTGTTCATTATCAGATCATCATTCCTCGTATCAAAATCACGTGAACAACCAATCACACATTTAGGACACGCCTTTGAACGTCTTGTCGCACAAATGTTGTGATTTACTGTAAGAATTAATGTTACGGGCAGATTTAGGCAAATGTTCCAAGAAGATCAAAGAAAATCGCCATTTTGCAAATTTCGCGACAGCTGTGGATGTAATGATCGCAAAATCTTAACTGCATGGAAAATCTAAGACTGCATGCAAAAATTCATGTCCATACAACAAACAGTTTTGGAGAAAATTGACGCTTTCTGTGGGCACGAATTTCCGAACGGACTAAAGTCATCGTTTTTGACTGTGTTAGTGCAGGAACTGTCATCATGCGCTTCCCTCACATAGTCTATAGACAACTTCCTCCAACTCTTTCAGTGTGTCTTTCATCCTTCAGGTCTTTGATAGCGTCTATTTTCCGCATTTTCCTATGTCGTTTTGTGTGCTCTGTCTGCATGCGAATTTGATATCAATTTCTTGGAAGTTATGCTAGATCAGTGTTTCTTGACCTTTTAGAGGTACCGCACACCTTTAAATTATCTTAAGAAGCCTCACACTCCTTTACAGCATCTTAAAAAGCCTCGCACCCCTTTACAGCATCTTAAGAAGCCCAATACCGCTTTAAAGCATCTTAAGAAGCCTCACGCCCCTTTATAACATCTTAAGAAGCCTCACACCCCTTTACAACATCTTAAGAAGCCTCACACCCCTTTACAACATCTTAAGAAGCCTCACATCCCTTTACAACATCTTAAGAAGCCTCACATCCCTTTACAACATCTTAAGAAGCCTCACACCCCTTTACAACATCTTAAGAAGCCTCACATCCCTTTACAACATCTTAAGAAGCCTCACATCTTTTTACGACATCTTAAGAAGCCTCACACCCCTTTACAGCATCTTAAGAAGCCTCACACCCCTTTACAACATCTTAAGAAGCCTCACACCCATTTACAGCATCGTTAGAAGCCTTACACCCATTTATCTTCTAGCTCACAAAACATATCAGAAATGCTTAAAAGAGATAAAAGTTTATTTTGAGAAAATGTTATTTACAGAATGTGACTAAGGTTCGGTATCTAATTCACGTTGTCAATGTTCTATTTTGTACAAATACATTTGAGTTATGTGTATTATATATAGTTTATGATGATTCGCCTTATAAAATATCTGGCATGTCTCGTGCCCGCAGAGGGTGAGTCTCGCACACCCAGAGGGTGCATGCGCACCTGATTAAGAATCACATCTGTAGATGTTGCATTCTTCAAGGTGTCGCCTGTTGAGTAGTTTAACTACGATTACAATTTAAAAAAAAAACCCAACCATTATTTTTTACATTATTTTTTCAAGTACTGGCTTCCTAGTTCGGTGGTCCATGGTCCGATCCTCAGTTGAGGTGGGATTTTTAGACAGCAAACGGCTCCGGGGTCGACCCAGCCTCAATTGGCGTGTAACGGGATCCGTTACCTTTTCATTTTGTTTTCAAGTAGTTCAGTCTGATACCAATAGTACACAATTTTAACTGCAGCATCCATGGGCGTATATTTTTGCAACAAAACAGACAGAGTTGAATACATGGACAGTAATCTAAACATAGAGATACGGTAAGCAGGATCCAAGGGCAGATTTAGGCAAATGTTCCAAGTACATCAAAGAAAATCGCCATTTTGCAAATTTCGCGACAGCTGTGGATGTAATGATCGCAAAATCTTAACTGCATGGAAAATCTAAGATCGCATGCAAAAATTCATGTCCATACAACAAACAGTTTTGGAGAAAATTGACGCTTTCTGTGGGCACGAATTTCCGAACGGACTAAAGTCATCGTTCTTGACTGTGTTAGTGCAGGAACTGTCATCATGCGCTTCCCTCACATAGTCTATAGACAACTTCCTCCAACTCTTTCAGTGTGTCTTTCATCCTTCAGGTCTTTGATAGCGTCTATTTTCCGCATTTTCCTATGTCGTTTTGTGTGCTCTGTCTGGATGCGAATTTGATATCAATTTCTTGGAAGTTATGCTAGATCAGTGTTTCTTGACCTTTTAGAGGTACCGCACACCTTTAAATTATCTTAAGAAGCCTCACACTCCTTTACAGCATCTTAAAAAGCCTCGCACCCCTTTACAGCATCTTAAGAAGCCCCATACCGCTTTAAAGCATCTTAAGAAGCCTCACGCCCCTTTATAACATCTTAAGAAGCCTCACACCCCTTTACAACATCTTAAGAAGCCTCACACCCCTTTACAACATCTTAAGAAGCCTCACATCCCTTTACAACATCTTAAGAAGCCTCACATCATTTTACAACATCTTAAGAAGCCTCACACCCCTTTACAACATCTTAAGAAGCCTCACATCCCTTTACAACATCTTAAGAAGCCTCACATCTTTTTACGACATCTTAAGAAGCCTCACACCCCTTTACAGCATCTTAAGAAGCCTCACACCCCTTTACAACATCTTAAGAAGCCTCACATCCCTTTACAACATCTTAAGAAACCTCACACCCCTTTACAGCATCTTAAGAAGCCCCGCACCCCTTTACAGCATCTTAGGAAACTTCGCACCCCTTTACAGCATCTTAAGAAGCCTCACATCCCTTTACAGCATCTTAGGAAACTTCGCACCCCTTTACATCATCTTAAGAAGCCTCGCACCCCTTTACAGCATCTTAAGAAGCCTCACACCCCTTTACAGCATCTTAAGAAGCTTCACATCCCTTTACAACATCTTAAGAATCCTCACACCCCTTTACATCATCTTAAGAAGCCTCACACCCTTTTACAGCATCTTAAGAAGCCTCACACCCCTTTACAACATCTTAAGAAGCCTCTCACCCCTTTACAACATCTTAAGAAGTCTCACAACCCTTTACAACATCTTAAGAAGCCTCACACCCCTTTACAACATCTTAAGAAGCCTCACACCCCTTTACAGCATCTTAAGAAGCCTCACACCCCTTTACAACATCTTAAGAAGCCTCACACCCCTTTACAACATCTTAAGAAGCCTCACACCCCTTTACAGCATCTTAAGAAGCCTCGCATCCCTTTACATCATCTTAAGAAGCCTCTCACCCCTTTACAGCATCTTAAGAAGCCTCTCACCCCTTTATAGCATCTTAAGAAGCCTCGCACCCCTTTCCAGCATCTTAAGAAGCCTTACACCCCTTTACAGCATCGTAAGAAGCCTCACACCCATTTACAGCATCGTTAGAAGCCTTACACCCATTTATCTTCTAGCTCACAAAACATATCAGAAATGCTTAAAAGAGATAAAAGTTTATTTTGAGAAAATGTTATTTACAGAATGTGACTAAGGTTCGGTATCTAATTCACGTTGTCAATGTTCTATTTTGTACAAATACATTTGAGTTATGTGTATTATATATAGTTTATGATGATTCGCCTTATAAAATATCTGGCATGTCTCGTGCCCGCAGAGGGTGAGTCTCGCACACCCAGAGGGTGCATGCACACCTGATTAAGAATCACTGCTGTAGATGTTGCATTCTTCAAGGTGTCGCCTGTTGAGTAGTTTAACTACGATTACAATTTAAAAAAAAAAAACCCAACCATTATTTTTACATTATTTTTTCAAGTACTGGCTTCCTAGCTCGGTGGTCCATGGTCCGATCCTCAGTTGAGGTGGGATTTTTAGACAGCAAACGGCTCCGGGGTTGACCCAGCCTCAATTGGCGTGTAACGGGATCCGTTACCTTTTCATTTTGTTTTCAAGTAGTTCAGTCTGATACCAATAGTACACAATTTTAACTGCAGCATCCATGGGCGTATATTTTGGCAACAAAACAGACAGAGTTGAATACACGGACAGTGATCTAAACATAGAGATACAGTAAGCAGGATCCAAGGGGTGGGGGTGGTTTGGAAACATAAGGAAATCAAAATAAACCATGGCCAAAGTTAAAGATAAAACAGCGATGTTTGGATTGTCCTATTGCCTTGCCGCGAAACAGAGACAACAATGACAACAGCTTCGTTATATACTTTCATGAAGGATAAATGGGTGCTTGTGCTGAATGCATGGGATCAACTATCATGGCAAAATCACGAAACTGATACACATAACTAGACAAACATCCGTGGAACATAGGTAAGAAAAAAAATACGCTGGCGTCGGACAGGTCTCACCTTGAGGAAATAACGTGATCGTATTATATCGTAATCCTTGTTCTGGAATAATACACGGAGAAGAGAAATGGAGACAAATAAAAAGAGTAGAGTAGAAATAAAAAGGATTTGAAAGGATGACAGAGGACAAGCGGGCTTGGAATAACGTTTTCATGAAAAACTTCTGCCGTCCAGTCCTATCCCTCACCTGAGAACATTACATCTACAGTAAAACGTGTCCGCTGATCACATAAAAAAGGTTGACTGGAGTGTGATGCTACCTGGTTTTGAACTCGGGTCATGTTGCTTCGGTTAGCTCTAACATGTCTAATTCTCGAGACTCGCCTTTTCCACACCCCTTATTTAATTTTCTTCTTCCGCAATCATCCAGAAATTATTCAGCTTCAAATGAACTTTAACCTATTGCATCTACATTTGTCATTGAAATCAATGCCCAGTGTCCAGTTTCGTTTGACATTGTCCTCTCCATTTCAGAGACCTTTTTAACCACTGCTTCTCTCTTCTCTCCCAGGAGAGGATTCTGATGAGCGTCCTTCCCCAGCACGTTGCCATAGAGATGAAAAACGACATAACGACGCCCCATCACGGAATGTTTCACAAAATTTATATTCAGCTTCACGACAACGTCACGTAAGTGGACGTCAATTAGTCACGTGATTAGCATTACAGCCAAAGTCCTCTCTGTCTTTGGATTCCTCAGTTGTCTCTTCTCACTCTCTTTCTTTATTTCTGCTCTTTCTCTCTCTCTCTCTCTCTCTCTCTCTCTCTCTCTCTCTCTCTCTCTCTCTCTCTCTCTCTCTCTCGTTATGTTTTTACAGTTTCTGTTTGTGAATTCAACTCTTTCTGTTCCAGACGCCTTTTATGTTTCACCCAGGTAATAAAGTAGATGCCGTTTTTGTTCCACAGGTGATGTTTTCAACAAGCAGCAAACATAATTATGTGCGAGAAAATATCTAGCAATGTGTTTATGAAGTTGTTGGACAAGTGTTGAAACATATTTCAAATATATAAATTAAAAAATAAAATGGTATGAAATCAGTTTTACAAGTTAACGGTACACAGGAAACACGGGACGTTTCGGGTTTTACCCTTCGTCAGCCACAGTTACAAACAGGTGACGAGGACAAGAATTACATATAGGTACTACAAAAACATACGATGATATACCAAATGAGTGATACAAGCAGATGGAAAAAGTAAACAAAAACGATGATGAGCGAAAAAAGGACAATACTAATGCAAGAAAATCGTAAAACCTGAAAGAAATATCTAAACAAGAAAGTAACTAATTAACGAAACGTAAAAAGATAATGAACAAAACTATTAACACAAGAACAAAGTCACTTAGCTATATTCTTAGAATAATACACTAGGATGGCTTGTCCGATAGCGTCTAGGAAGTGACGGATAAGATAGCGACAAATAAAAAGGATACGAAACGAAACAAAACATAAACATAAAAAGATAGATTGGAAAAACGGCGGCGGAAGAAATAAAGAAGTATGAAAAAGAGACCAGAATTTAGGCAAAATGATGCAGGACATTAAGGCCCTTGGGAGATAGACTGCCCATTTGAAAAAATGAGGCTATTCTCCAAGGAAAAGCGAGTGCGGTCATCACCCACGCAAGAAAGAAGGGCAGTAACATTTATATCCGAATTACCTGAATGGTCAGGTCTATTGAAATGAAGAGCCACCGGTGTAGGTTTGCCACAAAGAATTTCACAGTGTTGTCAGTCTTATAAGCGGCAAATAAGTTTGTGCCTTATGTAAAGCGCAGGCATGAAGATATCTGACTATAAACAAAGAGGTGTACTTGGCGGCTCTTGGGAGACAGTGTACTATAATGTGGTGCTCCATGCGACTCCTGGGTTAGAAATAGTTAAAAGGCTTAGCACGTATTTTATTCGGTAAATTCATGTAGTAGTGGAGTACTGCTGGGAAGTATGCCTCTGTGACCGTGCGTGTGATGATGGGGTGTATAGTGGTTCGTATCACTGCCCTAAACAGTAGGTAGTTGTGGATGATGATGTTAAGTACTTCAGACGAAACTTGTGACGACTACAACAGCTGGACAAAACAGATGGTTGATGAATTAATAGCTGGTAACACACTTCACGCTGACAGCAGAGAGCGTGACATGAAGTTTATTTACATCTATGAATTCAGCAACAGATGAAAAGTGATGTTCTACCCAACCTTCCTCTTGAGGCTGGCAACTTTTATACAGCAAACAAAGAATTCATTTCATGTTGAGAATTCTAACGCATCGTCCTTGGATGCTCCTTATATTCTTTTAAGCACTGTCACTGCTTCTATTATCTACTGACTCTGATAGTCAAAGTGGTAATGGCTTGAGAACCACTGTTGTCATTTAACGTTTACTGTCATAATGTTTTATCTCAGTACTCGACGTTTATAGTTCTGTTCTATTTGCTCTGTTGTACTTCTATCTTCACAATGTTCTAACTTCGAGTCTTTGTGTGATCTCTTGGTGTATCTTTATGATAAGACTGGCCTAAACCGCCAGGGGTGATAATTTCTACCAAATCTGTCTATCGGTCACACTTCTTATGGCTAGCTGCTGTCTAATATCTACTCATGATTTCAAAACAGTTTATCATACCTGGTCGTCTTGTGAATCTTGAAAACACTTGCACAACTTCTTGAATCTTGTGAAAAACTGTCTCTGGACTGCTGAATCAGCTATGCTAACTATCATGCTGGCGTACCAAGCGATTAAGGAACTAGACAAAATTAATTATTTCTGTCATCACAGAAGCAACCAACTCATTGGCATGTTGTCTGGGTGGCACCCCTTAATATCACTTGCCATATCTCAGTAACTTTAACACTTGGGAGAGAACCCATATTTTCTCAACTTAAGCCTAACGCGTCTGGATCTGAACTGATTAAACCTAGCACCCCGATTTACCATTACAGTTATTACGGGTTTTTAGACCAGACTTTGTCACGGGCAGTTCACAAAAATCCCGTGCAAAACTTGTGTCGTTCACACCGTTCGAAAAAAAAAACAACTCACTTAAAACCCTCAAGGGACATAATTACAAATCATCGCCCTTTGCTAAATAAGACTATAAGTCAAGGACTCTTCTCCCCCTAAGTTACTTTAATAGCCTGATGCAAATTTATGAAACTATATTCTTTTACGCATGAATTCCTAAAACCCCGACTTTTCACAAAGGGCGAAATTAAGGATTTATCGCTCTTTGGTCACAAATCAACAAGTCATAATTTTATCTCCCTTTAATATAAATTCTAAGCCCAATAATATCAGCCCATGCAAATTTTCAAAACCAGGATTTCTAACACGATTTCCTCACACACCTCCAATACAAAACCCCTAGCAATCTGTCAAACACAATAAAAAACAGTAATAAATATAGAAGCAAAATACCACCCTGGGAACTAACAACACCAATCATAGACTACTCACTTACTGAAAAGATCAAACAAAACATACAAAATGAAGCCAAAATGATAAGTAGAAAGTTCATAGATCAACTAACAAAACAAAGTCTGGCCGTCTACACTGATGGATCCAAGGGTGATAGTGGGCAACTAGGTGTAGGAGTAGTAATACCACAGTGGGGAATTAAAAAGAGCTACAGTGTAACGGAATGGGCTTCGATTTTTACCGCAGAGATGGTAGCAATTCTGAAAAGTTTAGAAATAATCGAAGATAACCCACCAGAAGCTGTTACGATATTTGCAGACTCACTATCATCACTACAAGCACTAGAACACCCAGGTAAATGTAGCCGGCCAGACATAAAGGAAGAAATTCTAGCAATTAATACATCACTAGGGAACAGAGGATGTAGTGTGAGGCTAGTGTGGGTTCCAGCACACATAGGTATAGCTGGTAACGAGTTGGCAGACCAGAACGCCAAGAATGGAAGAATAAGTAAAAACAATATAAGAGCAGGACTGGGATGGTCGGAGATCAAGAGCCAAGTGAAGCTAACTATAAACGAGGAATATAAGACAACATGGAAGAACAGTAGAAAAGGCAGACACGCGTTCAAACTGCTGAAAGAACCAACAAGGACGTGCCAGGTCAGAGAAGAATTAAAGATACCATCGAACAAAAAAACTGTGGCGTCTCCGTCTCGGTGCAGCATACTTTATGATAGAGGAACCACACTGCCAAGAATGTCAGGAAGAGAATGACATAGACCACTATCTGATCCACTGTAAAAAGTACGAACAACAAAGGCTTGAATTAAAAACTTACTATAGAAATCACAATATAGACATGACAGGTGATAAGGTTTTAAGTATAGATGCCACAGGAGATGCCCAATCAATACTTAAAAGATATATACATAAAACAAAGGAAAACATATAAGGTTAGTACTTCAGAAAAGACATTCAACCAAATAGAAATTAAGCAACAAGAACTAACAAATCATTAAAAAAAAAAAAAAAACTTACTAACTACTCATAGGACAAGGAAAGACAACGAGGTATAAAAAAAACAACAACTCAAAAAGAACAAATACTAATACAAATTAAAACCAAGTGTAAAGGACAATAGTTATCTATAAACAATACAAAAGAGAAAATAAAATGAACAAATACTAATATAAATTAAAATCAGCAACTGCAAAAGACAATAGTTATTTAAATTGAATACAAAATTAGTAAATAAAATGACACTAAATACCCCAAATATAACCAATTTTCAGGTTGAACAGGGTAGACCAAGATGGAACGGTCAGCTGATAAGTGCCCGCTCTCCACTCATCACCTCTTCAAAACAACAACAGCCTAGCAATCTGATGACGGAATAATTCAAACTTTAAGGATGCAAGCGTAACTTTCGAGGAGGCAAACAGATACAGAAACAAATGGAATATAGAGCATCCAGGTCATACACAAAATGGTGCATACTACCAGCTCAACAGAAGATAACAAGTGGTAATCTTCAGACTCCGCACTGGCCACAACAGATTAAGATACCATCTATTCAACAAGCTAAAGATAGGAACTACCTACCTGAGTAACTGTGGCACTGATAAAATGAATGCTGAACATCTGCTTCAAAGTTGCCCAACATATGCGGAACAGAGAAAGCGCGTATGGCCGACACCAGTACCATTCGTGGAAAAGCTCTACTAAGATTCAAATAGCCTCAAACTGGCTCTTGTTTCCTTTGAAAACATTCAAGCAGACGTCTGAGAGTGTATGAAGAAGACGAAAACTTTAAGGAGAAAGGAAAAGTGCGATGTTTTGTACTCTCTAAGCCAAGGGTTCTGAACCCTTTTTACGCCAAGGACCTCTTTGATTGTCCTGTCAAGGCTACAGACGCTTTCTTATTATTAAAAAAATGAACATAAAAGCAAAATTAAAAATGTTACATGCAAATAATACATTACATTACAAAGACATTACGCTTACATATAGTCATACTGAAATGTAAAAACAATATGTAAAAAGAATATGTTACTTTAAATGCAAAAAATCTGTGATAATTCCCGAAAAAAAATTAAATATTAAAAAGTCGCATACATTAAAAATTAACTATCAATTCTGTTCAAATTGTACATCTAGGATCCCCTAGAATCCAGTCCCCGAAGGTATCTGTGAACCACATGTTAAGAAACCCTGCTCTAAGCAGATTGCTTTGGGCAGATTAGATTCGTAAACGGAAAGGCAGGTTATCCTGTCAAAAGGAGGAATCATTTCAAACCATTTGCTGACCTGTAGACGAGATACTTCTGTTTCAAATGCTACCTGACTCAACTAGAAATTACCTTCGGAAGGAAACCACGGAATGTTCCTCATCAGTAGGGCTAGGATTTTAAGGACTTAAAAATTGCTAGAAAATGACCATTAAAACTGCATATATGACCCCCCAAAAAAGCCCAAAAAGCCCAATAAAATTTAAAAAAAAAGACCTAATCAACACAGCTTTCTTTGTTAGTTTCCGAGCTAAACAAAAATAATTTTTGTATTATTAAAAGAAGGAAATGAACGGCATATAACAAAACAAAAGAACCAAAAAATATAATTTAATTTTTTTTTACACTGTTACTGTGCCAAATTGAAACCCTTTATGTTACTAACCAACCCCCCAAAAAAAAGCATAACAAGGAAAGAACATTAAACAAATACTTCTTCATTTTCTTATAGTTTCTGTGCCAAACAGAAGGTCTATTTTATTTACCAAAAACATCAGTCTGAGAGAGAGAGAGAGAGGGGGGGGGGGGGGAGAGAGAGAGAGAGAGACCACACACATACAATTGTTGTTAACAAAATAATTCCTTATTTAATTAAAATTAAAAAAAAAAAAAAAAAAAAAAACACACACCCAAAAGACATAAAATTACAACTGAATATTTTTACAGTTTGCATGGCAAACTGAAACTTTTTATTTAATGAGCCCCGAGTTACAATACACAATCAAAATCATCAACAGATTTTCAAAAGAGAATGACTTTCTATTGTCTGCCAAGAAAGCTTTAAACACTGAAAAGCTCCTTTCTACTGCTACTGACACCACAGGAGCAGACTTGAAATAAACTACGTCTGTTGGTTCTAAGTCCGCTAAAAATTCACCAAAGGAAAAGTTTTTGCCCGATAGCACATCTGAAATTAAGCGCATCTCTTCATAACCCACATTTTTGTTTCAAAACTTGCTCAGTTTTCTATAGCACATCTTTTCCCACGTCTCCATTCACATTGTCTGAGTCATTCATCACGTTTTTCATCAAATCTATCTGATCCACTAACAGAACTGCTAACTTCTCCAAGGAAGTAATGTCATCAGGCAGAAATCCTAAATTTGGCGTTATGTTGCAAAATTAACCAGCAACGTTTGTGTTCACGGGTTCAAGGAAAATTATTAAACATCATGGGGAAAACAGTGAAGTAAAGAAATTTGTTTAAAAAAAAAACAATAAGAAAGAACACGTTAACTCTAAATAATGCCTATTTTTTTTTAAAAATTAACAATGCCAAAATATGCAAAACATTGACACAAAAAAAAAGAACACCAAAAATGCCTAACATGACTTTAAAAAAAAAAGCCAAAAATGGCAAAAAATACAAAATAATGTTTTAACAAAGGCTCTTATCAGCTTCGTTTTGTTTGAAACAAATTTATATTCAACTGAGCAACGTTTCGGTTATGGCAAAAAAATATGCAAAATCATTAAAATCCTAGCCCTACTCATCAGTATAATCCCACTGGAAGATAAAATCGTTAGGAATACGTATTTAAAAAAAAAAAAAACACACACACAAAAAGGTGTGCCTTCAGATCAGACCTCTTCAGTCGATACCAGTGTTTCTCAACAAGTGTTCCGCAGAACCCTAAGGTTTCGCAATTCATTCTCAGGGGTTCCGCGACAAAGCGCCGAATAAATACATAAAAATGTTGAAATACCGGGACAAAACTCCAGATGTCGTTCTCCTTTACAATTATATTTAGTTGTACGTATCTACGGTTGTTTCGCATTGTATCCATAAATATCTTACCCATATAATAATATTAACGTTAGCAAACGTGTGTATGATCAGTAACAATCTACCTATTTATTTTAATTTAAAGAGACAGACTTCCGTCCCAGTAACAGTAATGCTTACTTACTTACTTAGTCGTTCCCCTTCTACCGTGAGCTGTAGAGGTTTGGAAGAGAGAGCGCCAGACTATCCTATCGGCTGTCTTCCTCCTGGCCTGGTTCCATTCTAGTCCTCGGTCCTTCAATGAATCTAATGTTGTTCTCCCAGCGGACTCTGGGTCGTCCTGTGGGTCTGGATCCCTGGCTCTTTCTTTCCCATGCTTGTCGTGGTAGCCGATCTTCTCCCATTCTGCAGACATGGCCAAACCATCTTAGTTGGGACTGTTCTACTTGGGTCTGCACGGGGTGGGATTTAAGGCCTTGACGTATCGTCTGGTTGCGGACCATGTCTCGTCTTGTTACTTCAACCACCTTCCTCAGATACCTCATTTCTGAGGTTTGGATCTGGCTTTTGTGGGTTGTAGTCATTGCCCATGACTCGCATCCATATGTCAAGACTGGGACATAGGTGGAGCGGTATACAGCCATCTTCGTTTTCTTACCAACCTCTCTCTTGCTGAGGAATCCTCAATTTATGGCCTGAAAAAAGTCTCCCAGCTGCTGCTTTTCGAGTGGCCAACTCTTCTTTGATGCCTCCCTTTCGGTCTATAATAGCTCCGAGATATTTAAAGTGGTCGACCTGCTCCAGGACCTGTTCTCCCAGCTAAATCTGATGTCTTCTTTCTTCTCGTGATATCACCATGGATTTTGTTTTAGAGCTGCTTATGACCATCCCTCTCTTCTCCAGCTCTTCCTTCCAGACTTGCAGGTTGGATTGGAGATGTGCCTCTGATTATCAATCAGGGCAACATCATCAGCAAAGGCCAGCTCTGAAATACATACCTGTCTCATCTTCCAGTACCCCACTGAATACTTTCTTGTTCTCTCCTTACATGCCTTGATGACATGAGGAGTATGAAAAGATAAGGTGACAGGATATTACCTTGTCTTACACCAGTGGTGGTCCTGAACTCTTCTGACTTATGGTTTGCTGTCCTCACATAATTTCTGCAAGACTTGTAGAAGCTCTGTATAGCATGAATCAGAGGTGCTGGAATGTTCTTCCTTGCCAAACAGTCCCAAAGTTTGCTCCAGGGGACCCTGTCAAACGCTTTTTCCAGATCTACGAAACAAAGATGGATCTCACTCTTATACTCAAGAGCCTTTTCATTCAGCTGTCTGAGTGTGAAGATTAGGTCTTGAGTACTTCGGTTTGCTCGGAATCCGCACTGGACCTCATCCAATTGTGGCTCAGCTAGGCGTCGGAGTCTCTGCTCTAGGATTCTAGAGTAGATTTTACCAGGGACACTGAGAAGGGATATGCCTCTGTGGTTTCCACATTGTCGATTATCACCTTTTTTGAAAATTGGTGTTCTGATGGCAATCTCCCAATCCTTTGGTATGGTCTTGTTGCACCACGATGCCTGTAGGACCCTTTAGAGTAATAGGTCACCTGATGCTCCCATGTACTTAACCATTTCTGGTGTTATACCATCATGCCCTGCTGCTTTGCCCATCTTGATTTTCTCCAGTGCTGCCTTCAGTTCTTCCATCTTTATGTCATCTTCATCACCATTGGTATCCTCTTCTGTGCTAGTGGTTATCATTTCTGATGCTTGACCTTGCTCACCATCAAGGAGTTCTGAGAAATATTCTTTCCATATTTCCATTACTTCCTTCGGGGCAGTAAGCAATTTGCCTTGCTTGTCCTTTATATATTTGAGAGGGCATTGTTTTTCCTTCCTCATGTTCTTTAGGGTCTTATAGAACAATTTCTGGTTTTCTTGCGCATCTTTTTCTAGCTTTTCTCCAAATTCTTCCCAGGACTTCTGTTTTGCTGCTAGCACCTTGTTCTTTGCTTCTGTTCTAAGTATCACATATTCTCTATATTTCTAACAGTAATGCTAAAGAGATAAATACAGAAGAGATGTCTTGGCAAGAATTTTATAGTAATAGACTTATGTCGGAGGGGTTCCGCTGGCCGTGAGAAATTAATTTAGGAGTTCCTGCTTGGCACAGATGTTGAGAAACACTGGACTATACCGTGAAGCTGCTATGAGAAGTTTGATTGAAGCTGGAAAAAAGACATGAAGTAGATCCACAAGGAGCAATAATAGGATTGCAGAGTGAGGTTATGATTGATGTGTGTTATCGCACAAGAGACACGATATCAATAAACGCTGACTCTGAACACCAGAAAGAGTACAGACTATGGGGGATGTGTAAAGTTGCAAGAGACCCAGCAAGCATTGATTGGATTTTTATTGCTCAAGTGCATTTGTGGATAATAAAATGAAGGGATCAAATGGATAAATATACTGGAATAACGCGCAGCCAACGAGCACAAGAAGCCATAAAATGGCTTTACGCAAAGTCTGTGGACGGGACTCATTTTCTGTTCATCATATGTATGGACAATATCGCCAGGGATGTGGAATAACAAGTCATTGTGATCAGAAGGAATCACGTGATCTAAATGAACTACTCAAACTAGTTCTAGAATATGGCATTGTAGCATGGCCAACAGCAGCTGTCAAACTTTGATAAAATAAACAGAATCCAAAATCAAGCAAAGATAATCATATTGGAAAGGGGGGGGGGGCATGAAGGCAACACCCATTGAAGAGCTGGAAAAGATTATACACCTCCAGCCAATGGAGGATAGAAGAGATAGCAGACCCCAGCAACAAGTCGAGAAATTCAGGACGCTGATAGACCACCTAATGTAACAGAGAATGATTGGACTTGGAAGGGGAAGACTGAAGAGAAGCAACTTTGTTGAAACAGTCAAAGCAAAGATGAGAACAGACCCTCATCAATGCAATATTAACAGCTACACCAATCGTCCATCTACACTGCATACAAGCTACGAGTTTGGAAACAACAGCCCCTTCCCTGAAATGATAGAAAACATTCCAGGTATTGAGAGAAAAACAGCTAGAATGAAACAGAAAAAAGAGTCCTTAACCACGAAATACGCAGAAAAACATCGCAAGGAACACCTGGATCCATGCATACACAGATGGATCAGCAACAAATGCAGCAGAAGCTGGAGATGGATGAGTCTTTCTAAGCTTAAGCAATGGCACGCAAAATAAGCTGTCAGTCGCAACAGGAAAATTCTTGAGTAAGTTCAGAGCAGAGACAGATGCCTTAAAAACTGCAGCAGAAGTCCTAATGACAGAAGAAAGCTCAGAGAGACAAGTAGCTATCTTCTCAGATGCGCTGTCAGTAATTGAAACACTGAAGAATCAAAATAACGCCGACCTGGATGACAAGTGTAGCACTTCACAAACTGTGTCAGCAATTCAAAAGATTGTGATACAAAGGATCCTTAATCACAGGGACTTGTCCCCGAAATGAAAGGGCCTGACAGTGATCACCGGGAGTCGACACAAAGCATTGTCATGCTGAGTTTAAGTACACGTGCAACATACCTACCTTGGGTCCGTTTAATATAACAAGTCATGAAGATTAGGTTTTACCAGGCGAAATTTGAATAATTTTGAGGTCTTTCATCATCGACTACCTAAGATTTTTATTTTTTTTTTTTTTTTTTTTTTTACCAGATGGGATTATGCTGCATTTCTAATTAGTGTCCAGTGAAAATTTAATGAATCTGATAGTTTTAGCAAGGGATGTTTTTTTTTAATTAACGGATGATTGCTTACTCTCAAGTTGGCTTAGCACGGCCCCCTTTCAACCATCTACCATGTACATCTGGATGTTGTTGTGTTAATATCAGGACGTGTTTCTTTTATTGTTATATGTTTTTTGTTTTATTTGTATTTATTTTATATTACTTCTTAGTCGGTATTTTTCATTTTCCTTTGAGTAGTTATTAGTTCAAAATGGTTTGTTAAATAAATTCCAATATATGCGATTTATTTTTTTCTAAGTATTGTATGTTTTTTGATTTTTACATGGAGTGCTTTGGTTTATTTGTTGTTAATCTTATGTTTTCTGGGCGGGACGAGCTGGCGATTCGTTCAGCCTGTTTGGACTAATGGTTCAATTTGCTTATTTGATATTTTATATGTTTGCTGTTAGTTTTTGTAAGATAGTGTTTTAGTAAAGCTTTGCATTTCTGAAGGAGCTCTTTGTGCCTTATGAGTGATTTTCATACACTCATTTCTACCTTGTGGTTACTCACAGTATGGTGTTCTAAATAGTTTTGACTCTAGTTGGTCATATTTTTTGGCAAGTACAGCTAGGATAAGTGCCTAAAATTGTGTTTTGGTTCTTGACACTTGAACGCAATACAATTCTGCTGTCACATGTGGGTTTCCTAATCATGCAGAATATCCAGTACATCAGCTTTGAGTCATCTGCAATTTTTTATTAATTGCTGTATTTTCAGTTCATCTTTTTATTTGACATGTTATTTGCTTGGTTTTTTAAGGATTTTGTTTGAGTCAGTCTTGCTTTTTTCACTTAGGTCCCGATTGCTGTTTATCATTCTCTTAGTTATTTTTTTGAGCATTTAAGCTCTAATTTCACACATTTCACAAAGACTACTTCAATTGGTTAAGGCTAGTTTCTCCCCCCTTTTTGGCTTCGTTGTCTGCTAGCTCAATGTCAACTACACCACATTGTGAAGGAATCAATGTTAGTGTTGCAACGCATCCTAATTTTGTAGATATGTACAACCTGTATATTTCCTCTATAACTAGTGGGACCTGCTCTCTTCTGTCTATTTCTGATTGCAAGTACTGATGATAGGGAATCTGTGAGAATGTTACTTGTTTTGGGTGGATTTTCAAAAACAATTTCCTAAGAGTTTTAGGATTGCCACTAGTTTCAGCTGTATAGATAGCCATTTACTTGTATTTTGTATCTTTTATAAATTGTTTTAATTTGGTATTGCTATCCGTGCTCCTAATTGTCCTGTCTTCATCTTTACTTTGTGGACCCTACTGATATATAGTTTAGGCTATCATTTGTATACCGTTCTATGTGCTCTAGTGTTTTACTTTTTGCTGAGATTATGTCGTTAGATTTATTTATGATCTTTGATAAGTGGGAGTCAGTTTCTGGCACTTTTTTAGTAAGGGAGGGAACCTTTTTAGACTTTAAAATATTTCAAGTATACATCATTAGAGTTTACTAACTTTGCATATCAGATTAATTTTAGTAAAGACATAGAAGGGAAAATGAAACTAAGGTAAAAATCACTAAGGGAAATGATTATGAATATTAACGCCCTTTATAGGTTTGGTGAGTTAGAGTCGGGTTAAGCGCGCGAGAAAAGCGAGTAGCTCACTAAAGTAAATAGGGTGATTTTAGCAGACCAATCGTATTGTTTCATAAACAATTTTGGGTGGTCAGATAGTAAATTGAAGGACAAAAGATAATCAGTCCTAGCCGAGCTTTTGACGTAGTGAGACGTTAAGTTAGGACTCAGAAGAAACGAACCTGTGGGCGACAGATGTTTCGAGAATGAGAAGTAGATAGCTTTAGTCTGAATTAGCGGTAGCAATTCAAGGATGATAGATTATACTGTGTATTAAGTCTAGGGTAGAATAGAGATTGTTAGTAGGAAGTGATAGGTGATGGAATTCAGATTTTTGCTGGTAAGCATTTTGACTTTTCATCTATTATCCCCTAAATCAATATGAACCAAGAGACCTTGTTAACCTCGTCTACATGCATGACTAAAGCATAATGACGCTCACACTAGAGGGAGCTGTCAAGCAGAGAGAACATTGTTACTGAACTCCATATTGTTGCAAACTGAATGAATAATTAAGATTTTTCAGGAGGTATCGATAATACATTTCTGTAAGATGATGACGCTCACACTAGAGGGAGCAATTACCAGAAGGAAATTTTACGGAGGATGCTCAGCTTGAACGAAGTGGTTGACTTTGTAATAGTAAGTGCCAGAAAGGGCAATTACATCTGATTTATTAATTGAGTTGCAACTATACTGACCTCCGCTGATAGCTGTCACACGCTCTCTCATGTCAGAGTAAGTATCAAGGCTGCCACAGGAGTATTTGATATTGTTGATATTTTTGCAGGTCTGAATTTATGACGAAAATATGATGTATTAGTGAGAAACAAAGTAGACTCGACCAAGATAGAATTTGGTTCTCGAGGTTTATGAGAGACATTTATAAAATTACCTGAGAGTTAAATCAGGGCTGGAGAAAGCATTTAGGTAAACCAGGCTTAGGGGATTTGTATTGAGAGGCTATATATGAACTCCATAGGAGATATGGAATAGTCGAGGAAATATTAGAAGGCCCAAAGACTATTGTAAGGGAGAATAATTGTCTGGATTTGTTGAACCTCCATGGATGTTGAGATATTTGTAAATAAACCTGCTTTGTTAAAATGAATTACTTCAACTTCCTTGAGATATGAAAGAATGAGAAATAGAGGAAAATTAGGAGTGAGAGTAGACAAAAGATCATAAAGAAACACCTATAGTACGATGAACAGTCGCTGAGGAAGAAACAAGGATGAGAAGAACTGGTCTGGTGAAGTGACGAACATCCTTATCTCATCCAGGAATCACCATCTCTGGCGAAAAAGGGCCAGTCAAAGAGATAGCTCTAACTTGGAAGATAGGTCAACAAAGGAAATTTGACCACATAAATTAAAATACTAGGCCTGCCACAGTCACCTAGTACAAAGTCATTTATAGATAAATAGAACCACCGCTGTCACATAATCTGGCAAGGGAAGGGGGAAAGCTACCTCAACTTGACACAAGCGTAACTTTTGAAGAGTCCAAGAATTTTATCAAGCGCACATACAGGAGCAAGTGGAAAGCAGAGTGTGTATTATCAGCTCAGCAGAAGTGAATGTGACGTACGTCTAAGTATGACAAATGAATTTCCCTGACTCGATGGATGATAACAGAATATTGGCCTCTCATAACTTTAGAACCCCTTACATTCTGTTGTAAATTTAGCCTGGCATGCAGCTTTTCACGAGAACCTACACGCTGGAGCAATAATAGGAAGAATGCCTATCTTATGCAACGTGTGGATTGCATGGTCGTTTGATGGTAGATTAAATTTCCCGCCACAACCATTTTCTGAGACGATGTTAGCAATCTATTCCTAACGCCGGCCCAAAAGAGGACGGTCCCACAGACTCACTCTGTTTCTAGAGCAATAAACAGCAGATTAATTTTCTGTACCTGGATGTCACCACGCCCGCCTGGTGGGAGGTTGCCAAAGAGCTTCTCAGAACTGCATTTGTGGGATACGGTACCATCAATGAACTAGGACTGATCTCAGAGATTCATGTCGCGGCGGTACACAACGATTATAGAAACAGGGAACTTCGCAGCTCACAGATGTAGCTTCTCGGAAAACTTTTCACACCCTCATGCAAGCAAGCTAAAATGGAAGAAATCGGTAGACTGGGGAAAACGTAGGAATCGCAGCGATTATCTACAACGCAGGTATCATCGAATTTTGCTCAATTTCTAGAAAAGGTGCCGAAAATCTAACACGCCCTCATTAAAGCTTACATCTTGGAGAAGTATATATTAGAGAACTCCGATAAACTGCATTTTTATCGCGTTTCGTTGACAGAATCACTAGTTGCAATACGCTATAGTCGGATTCCTGACAGGGATTTCATCTACTCTTCGATGACTAATTGGATGTGTATTTTTCTGTGCAGAACGGTAAATTTTCTTACATTTAGTTCGAGTGATCAGTGGTCGGAGTATATTTCATTGATTTCAATGGATGTCGCGTGTAAATATAACCTTATTTAATAAAACACCTTTTTCCACGCAAAGATCTAGATATGTTTAGCAACACTAAAACCATGTTACAGCTAATAGTTATGTACTAATACAATATTGACGCTGTAAAATTTGATTTTGCAGACGTTAAAGAGAGTTATAATACTTAAATATCAGTTTTAGTTCTGTATTCGATTAAATCGTCGCCTCTTTAATTGTTTATAACCTACAAGGGTGTTTTCCTGATTTGTTTATTGCACGACGCCTAATAAGTTAAATAGGCTAACTGTAAATTTATCGCGTCCAGATTATAATTATGATTTGTAATGCATTTTTTTTCTTGTTTTGATATCTTTCTTTCCGATAACGATCATATCAACCTGGAATCCCAGCAATTATTAATTGTATATAAAGCTCGCCGTGCCAAACCTCAATTAAGATAACTCCAGTAAAACTATATGATGAACTTTTTAGAAAGCTAAGACTGTGGCGACGTGTGTAATGGACCCCGCTGTCGTGCTGAAACGTATACTGAGTGAAGAAAGCCATTCAAGAAAAGCACTTTAAAAATACTAGTATCATATAGAGTCCTTTTAAGAGAAAGAGTAAACCTGGAAGCAGAACATATATTTAATTCAACTGCAATATTTGTGAACGAAAAACCTACGATCTATCTGAACATCTGTGCTGTCACGTCTACATGCAGTACAAGCTACCCCCTTTGGAACAACCCCCCCCAGCCCCTTCCCCCGAAATGATAGAACTTACCTCAGTGGGGTTTTTTTTTTTTTTCTTTACATGTGACATTACGCAAAGGAAGTTATCCTCACACCAGCTGTGCCAATGTTTAACAGACCACACCATACCTCAACGCCTAGTCTTAAGTGCCTGTGCCTTCTTTAAGGAACTTATCGCAGAAACAAACATTACCCGTTAAAGGGAAACTACGTCCACGAGATTTCGAGGACACTTTGTTAACGTTACAACAACCCGCAAAACTGGGGCTTGTACTCGCAACAAATTACTTTTACCTGAAAGCAAAGGGGTTTAGTGCTGTTTTTTTGATGGATGAGTCTTTCCTATGAAGCTGCCAAATTCACCTTTCGGCAATCAAAAAGTGTGTTTTTGGGGATCGCCAAGCCCTAGTTTGTTTTTTTTGGAATGAAGGAGATTTATCTTTTCCTACCCTTTTAATTAGTTCGACCTAGTACTAAGGTGCATTAAATTCCAATGTACTGATCTCTCCTAGCAGATTTGATGGTAACTGTGTTCATATCCTCCCCCCGTAAAAATTAGTTGACTTTTAAATGGAGACATTTGAGAACCAAGTAACGCTATTCCTCTACAACCCCCCCCGCCCCCCTGTCTTTCTGTAACCCCTTGAACACGTGAGAGTAATCAAATCTACCAGTGGGTTTAAATTGCCTTATCTCGATCACGCCGACCTTCTCTTGACAAGTTGGTAGGACCCTCGGGGTCTGTGTCTGTTAGCAATTATAAAAGGGAAAATCGTGTGGATGGGAAATATTTCTCCTCAAAACCCCCTCTTCCCTTATCTTATTTGCATTCTGTGTAACTTTGATTTTGACTGTAAATGTACAATTAGTGCTGAGATCCCTTTAGATTAATAAAGGTATTAATATTTATTTGTGTTTTGGTGTCGGTTGGCCTCAAACGCCAAACATTCAATCTGTGTATGTTGTAAAATTCGATGTACGTTGATGCGACAGATTGACCAATTCGGTGATGCGCGTTGAGCGACTGGAACTGACAAACAATTGTTTGTGCAGAAGAGAGATAGGAGTAGTCTGTGAGAAAACAGATATTGTCGTAATAAGAGACTGTCCTTGCTCCGTCCCAGCGCTTGTGAATCTACTACCTCATTCTCCTAAATCCTTATTCTCACAGAGCCTTCAATATCACTTTACGCGCTACACGGACGAATGTCATCATTACCAGCTCAGATAAGAAGTACGGAAAGTGAACAGTGGTAATCTACAGATTTCGCACTTTCGCCAGATGGGTGTGTAGGGGGGGTTTTGGTATTTATACAACAGATTCGGATAGCATCTATTCAACAAGTTAAAGATAGGAACTACTGATCAGTATAACTGTGGCACCGGAATAATGACCGCTGAAAATCTAATTCAAATGTGCCCAAGATATGAGGAACAGAGAAAGGGCATATGGCCATCACCACTACCATTCCTGGAAAAGCTCTACACAGATATCAACAGCCTTAAACTGACCACTGCTTTCTTTGAACACATTCAAGTTGATGTCTGGGGTGAACGAAATAGAAGAAGAAATGAACTACTCTTTGCGGATAGAGAAAAAGGGGTAAAGGATCCCGTTACACCCCCATTGAGGCATATTGTGAATATGGTGTTAGGCCCATATTGTCTTGACCAACGGCACACTAGGTGTGATGTGGTCAGCATTTTCGCTGGCCGGCTTTAACCTTCCCAGAGTTACTCTGGTACCCAATTCATGAGGTTGGGTCGACCCCGGAACCGTTTGCGGTCTAAAAAATCCCACCTCAACTGGGGATCGAACCATGGACCACCGAGCCAGGAAGCCAGTGCACTAACCACTGCGCTACTGCGGATGAATAAGGTATACTCTACAGAGACAGTGAACAGCTACAGAAACAATATTAAATCTTGTGATTACCTTCTGCTTATATCATAACATAAAGATCAGTACATCATCATCATTAAAACTCTTGGGCTCCCCGAGGAACATAGGCCTTCAGCAAAGTTATGCCAGGTCCTCCTGTCCTGTGCCATCCGCTCAAGAATTTTTCATGCCTTCTTTATCCATCTCACGTCTATCTCTAGCTTTCTTCTCCAGGCGTTTTTTTTGGGTCGGCCTCTACGTCTCTTACCTTGGGGTATTCCAGAACAGGGAGCTCATTGTAATGCTATATTGTTGTTGTTGTTGTAACTAGAGCTGCTGAGCTTCTCGCTCTTTTGCAGTCAATACCAAGTTGAAGACTCCTTGGTATTATCTACAATCTAGGGACCTAAGACGCGTCAACAGTGAGGAATGCAGTTAGCAACCCATAGCTAGACTCCTTGCGTCAGGGTCAGCGAACCAGAGCTGACCAAAACCCTACTCCACCTCCAAATGGTGGTCCTGGAAATAGGCTTCATCACTGCAGTCTGGCTGAGTGAGTAGGGATCGAAGAGGGAAGGCTAACCCGGTCCTAAAAAATGCCGTGCTGAAGTCGGATGTGTCGGTCGAAAGGCGCAAATGTCGCAGCTTCGCTATAAATGGACACAACGCAACCAACGTCCTTTTCAGGATGAACGAAGAAGGAGAAGAAGAAGATCTACACTCTACTCATCTAGATCTAGGCTTTTTCTGTGAATTTTCTACAATTTCCAAACGTGCTCCCCAGCCTCGTAATGACATGTCATTGGGCCGAAGGGCTGAAAGCCCAAGTGCCGCTGGTTTAAAAAAAAAAACGTTTTGAGTTAAGGTCATGAGCTTCAGTTTCTCCAGCTTGGTTTATAATTAAAGGATCATCACATCTGGTCCCAAGCTAGGAGTAAGAAATGTGTGGTTTACTGTGCATTCCCCGCCATCCAAGGGGACTCTCCAACTACGCGGAGCTAAAATACTGTGCTATAAACAGGGTTCCAGAGTGTGTGTCCTATCCATTGCCAGCGTCTTCTTCTCTAAGATCAAAACCGAGATAACATAAATATTCGCAATAAGTAAATACAATCAAGAAAGAGAAGCATAAAAAAATCTAACTAAAACAGTTTGAGATGTTCCAATACCGTGGCAGTATGATCACCATGGACGGCAGCGTGGAATAAAGCTGCAGACAATTTAGCAAGCCAGTAAAATGATCTACCAACTCACCCCCTCAGTTTTGAAGCAGCCAAAGATTCAAAGGATTACAAAGTATGTACTGATAAATAGCACATTTATACAATCACTGTGGTATCAAAGTGGAAAAACAGAAGTAAATATATTCAGAATATGAAAGATTGATTTATTACAGTACTAGAATCACACAAAAAATGTTTGTTCCACAGAATTCTGTTTGCCGACATTGTTGGCTTCACGTGTTTGTCATCTCAGTGCACAGCTCAAGAACTGGTCAGGATACTGAACGAGCTATTTGGCCGTTTTGACCAACTAGCTAAGGTTAGTCTAACCCTGTTACCTTCTGTTGACTACGAATCATCCTAACTCATGTATGTATGGCTTGTATTACTTGTCTTGTATGTGTTCAGCGCGTGTTTGTCAGCTTGAGATGTCCCTGTATATGTGTAACAAAGCTGACTGTAGATAAAAATATTCCAAACACTGACGTAAAATATGCTTTTTTTTTTTTTTTTAAACCATTAAGATTTTTAGAGATTTTTTTTTTTAGTCTCAAGCTGACGTATAATGTACATTTCCTGGTGAGTATAAGATGTATTTACTATATAACACAACCACGTCAGATTGGCAGGGTGGCTAGAATGCTTCTCTCTCGCGGCAAAGTTAACGGGTTCAGGGTTCGAAACTTGGTGGTGTCATGCTCCAGTCTTACCAGCTGTAAAATTGGTCTCTGTCTCTGCTCTTGAGTTAGGGAAGGGAAAAGCAGCAAGAACGGAACTGTGTACTCCACCTTTTAATTAAAGGTGGAGCTAGTGTAGAGATGCCTCTAACACTTATTACCCACGGCAGCATCTGCTATGGGCCTTCCTTTTGTTATTATGTAAAGAGTAAATATTGATCAATATCTCACACATATAATAAGGCTAAATACTTTTGACTGCAGAAGGGGATGACATAAATGGATAAATACACTATATATATATGTGTGTGTGTGTGTGCGTGCGTGCGTGCGTGCGTGTGCGTGTGTGTGTGTGTGTGTGTGTGTGTGTGTGTGTGTGATGATGATGATGATTTGTCCATCGTATTCGATGAGGACCGTCGACATCTTTAGTAATACAGTTCGTTCTATGATGTTAAGTTGGTGCGCATATGGCTGATCAAGCCAATGCGGGCAAGAAAAGTTCTGTTGCATGACCGACATACAAGGCCCGAAGACAATACAGGCTGCACATCCACGCTTGACTTTCGGGCTGCACGTTTTTTCTGGGCTGCCCTCACACGGTTGGCCTCGCTGACCGCAACACCCGATTTGATAGCGCATCTCCAGGTTGTGCGATCCTGTGCCAGATGCTCCCAGGTGGTTATATTAATCTGGCAGCTCTTCAGTGACTCCCTCAGGCTGTCTTTGAAGCGCTTCTTTGGTCGTCCTCTAGTACGCTTTACCTCCCTCAACTCGCCATACAGCAGCCTCTTTGGGAGGCGTTCATTTGGCATACGAACCAGACGTCCGGTCCATCGTAACTGCGCTTTCTGAATCAGTGTATCAGTGTATAGACACTGGGCATATTCGCTCTTGATAAAACCTCGGTATCTGGAATCTTATCCTGCCATCGAATGTGTAGCACGCAACGCACTGGACCACAATATATAAACACCCCACAAAAATATCAAAATCAAAAATCAAATCTGTATGAACTGGCATGTTCAGAATTCTTGCCTTGCTTATTCTTGAAAAAAAAAAAGCATTAGAAAAAGAAACCTGAAGTTACAGAGAAAAATAAATGCAATTGCAATACAAGTGAGTAAGCACAATTGAAGAGGAGAATAACTTTGAGGGGGCAGGATGGAAAAGAGACGCATACGTACAAATGTATGTTTGCCAATACGGATGTGAGTATGACTTACCTCATTGATAGAAAATCTAGAATTTATCGTTAGGCCTTACATCTAGATGTTGTTTCCAGATGTCATCACGAGTAAACTATTTGACTTTTTTAAAATCTTCTGTTAATCTATAGGTTGTTTTGTTGTTGTTGTTGTTGTTGTTGTCTTTCTTTTCTGCATTTCTGGGGGTTTTCTTTTCCATTTTAGAGCCAAGTGAACCGTGTTAGAGGTATCCTTAAAAGCATTATTTTACAGCTTTCTGAGAGTGTGCGTTTGATATTGAGTAGCCATAAGGTCTCATGTTGCATAATTTTCTATGTTATGTTTCAGTTTTTATATTGACATTAGATTTTTTTTTTTTAAACTAGACCTCATTCTGTCAAAGGAAGAAAAGAAATCTAAGAAGGGAAGAAAAAAACAACTCAACTCATATGTCAAGTCGGTCCCAATGTATGTCTTTAAAACTTGGATAACAGCAAAAACATCTAGCACGAAGCAGCAAATATGTGTAAATAGGTGCCTGTCTCGAAGATAAGGACTACAATTATCACGACAGGCTCATCTTTGCGGAGCTGAGGGCAAGAATTCGACAAACACCAGTGGAACAAGTGTCACGGGTTGCCGCCCCCCCCCCTTTTTTAGCTCTGCAGTTGTGGTCCAACAGTGGCCAAAACTCAAGAGTAACTAATGTGGTTCTTCAAAGGTGTCTACCTTCGCACAAGATTACTCTTGGCAGAGTTGTAGGTAGAAGGATAGTGATGCTTCTACCTCAAGGGAATGTTCACAAGATATTCAGAAAAGCGAGAACAATGCTGCATGAGGCGGAGCAAATGTCAACTCTAGTATCTGCCGTCAACTTTTGTGAAGCATAGGGTTTTCTTATAATTCGATTCGTTAGCTCGTTCACGGCCCCAACTGAGTTAATTCAACGAAGTTCCTCTTATTATTATTGTATAGCTCTGTAAGTGTATTTAAGAAATTGTCTGAGACATACGGATGTAGTATTTTCAAAATGATTAAATCAACTTTAGGCGTGTGTGTGTGTGTGTGTATATATATATATATATATATATATATATATATATATATATATATATATATATATATATATATATATATATATATATATATATATATATATATATATATATATATATACACACACACACACAAATAACAAACGTAATAATCAATTATAGTTAACAGTTTAAAAAATTGAATAATTCTTTCACAAACAATAATCATCATCGAGTGATGTTATGGAGTATTGGTTAAGAGTTCACTTGGCAGCTTTTATGTTTCTACTTAGCGGCCAATAAGGTTCTGCTTCAGCTGATATTTGGGTCTTTGCAGATAGATGACTGGATCACACTCGTCACTGGTCAAGTTTGAAAGTTGTAACACGTTCCAAGAAGTGTCAGGGAGTAACTACCATGCTGGTCACGCGTCTCTAAGACCCGTCTAATGATGGTGTCTATCGTCGACTTCACGCCACTTATACCTTCACTTGTTCCAGAGATAATACCCTCAATTGGTACCACCGACCCAAATTGACTTTGGGATCACAGACTTCTGGCTCAGAGAAAGAGTTAAGGCAACTTGTTGAAGATGCCTCTTACACGAGTTCTGGGGTTTTACTTTATAATAAGCTCCCACTTTGACTCCGTGTTTCAGATTCCTCATATTCCGGTTTTCCTTGCTAATAATGATAGAGTTTTCCTGGGCTTTTA
The DNA here is from genome assembly GCA_024509875.1 of Oreohelix idahoensis. Lineage (NCBI taxonomy): Eukaryota > Metazoa > Mollusca > Gastropoda > Stylommatophora > Oreohelicidae > Oreohelix > Oreohelix idahoensis. Next base: position 45,269 of record JAMPIV010003089.1, on the reverse strand, counting down.
AGTCCTCAAGAGGCTCAAACAAGTCCGGTCCGATAAATTAATTCTGATTTTATTCTTAACACTGGCAGGTCTGGTTGTTTTCTCGACGAGGTGAATTGTCACAGTACTATAAACTGCACAAATGTCAAGTTATATTCCCCTTTTCGTTCCTGGCACGTGTTGTTTACCATTAGACCAGGCCCCAATCAGAAATGTTATTAAGTTTACATCTCGAGTGCCGGCCAATAGTTTCAAACATGCGTGCTCAGGATGGGGATTATTCAAAAAAATTCCACATAGGAATTCTGTGTGTGCTTGTAAAGGTCACATCTTCCATATATGGCAATCGGGACATTCGAATATTCTCGTCAATAATTACATACAACTTCTTACATCTACCCGGAACTATTACAACATTTCCGCTCAGGTGTGTCAAACTGATAATTATCGCCCCGTCCTTGTGAAAACAACAATTCATCGTATAACGATCTGTGCTAAGACGTCACACTAATCTTATCAGCGATAATCAACCTTTGCTGGCAGTTTTTCGTGTGAAATAGGCGCACAACTTCTGGTATACGAGAATGTCTACCACCCTACCAACGGATTGTCGGTTAAAAGATTGTATCATCCGCCTACTCTTAACAAGGTCAAGCGGGCAAACAAACATGATAAAAATTTCAGAAAGGAGTGTAAGGTGATTTGAAAATACCAAATATCTGCTTGATAGCACAAAAGGAAATGTGCCGACCACGGAAATTTCACGTAATCAGTACGCACAGCAAATGTAACTGAATACGGCCGGAGAGTACAAGAGATCGACCCAAAAATTATGTGGCAACAAAAAGTGAAGAAAAGACGCAACATGTGAATAGGCCGACGCTGACAAAGTTATCTGTTAGCATCGCACGACAATCAATTTTTCTGGAATCCCCAAAGTAGATTAAAACAGTGATTCATCAGACCACACGAAGAAGAGAAATGGGGGAGGAAGTAATGAGGACAAGAAGACGTCGACAGAACTTGAACCGACTATTAAGGATGGAACTGCTTGAAATTTCTTTCTGATTGTCAACGATAGAATTACTTGAAGAAATCTGGTTCCGGTCGTCAAGGGTAGAATTACTTGAAGAGATCTGGTTCCGTTTGTCAAGGATAGAATTACTTGAAGAAGTCTGGTTCCGATTGTCAAGGATAGAATACTCGAAGAAATCTGGTTTCAGTTGTCAATGATAGAATTACTCGAAAAGATCTGGTTTCGGTTGTCAAGGATAGAATTACTTGAAGAAATCTGGTTCTGATTGTCAAGGATAGAATTACTTGAAGAAATCTGGTTCAGATTGTCAAGGATAGAATTACTTGAAGAATTCTGGTCCCGGTTGTCAAAGATAGAATTACTCGAAAAGATCTGGCTCCGGTTGTCAAGGATAGAATTACTTGAAGAAATCTGGTTCTGATTGTCAAGGGTAGAATTACTTGAAGAAATCTGGTTCAGATTGTCAAGGATAGAATTACTTGAAGAATTCTGGTCCCGGTTGTCAAAGATAGAATTACTCGAAAAGATCTGGCTCCGGTTGTCAAGGATAGAATTACCTGAAAAATCTGGTTCCGGTTGTCAACGATAGAATTACTCGTAAAGATCTGGTTCCGATTGTCAAGGACAGAATTACTTGAAGAAATCTGGTTCCGATTGTCAACGATAGAATTACTCGAAAAGATCTGGTTCCGGTTGTCAAGGATAAAATTACAAAAAGAAATCTGGTTCCGGTTGTCAAGGACAGAACTACTTAAGACATCTGGTTCCAATTATCAATGTTAGAATTACTTGAAGAAATCTGGTTCTGGTTATCAATGATATAATTACTTGAAAAGTCTGGTTCCAGTTGTCAATGATAGAATTACTTGAAGAAATCTGGTTCCAATTGTCAGGGATAGAATGTCTTGAACAAATCTGATTATGAATGCCCATGATAGAATTACTTGAACAAATCTAATTCCAGTTGTCAATGATAGAATTACTTGAACAAAACTGATTCCAGTTGTCAGACATAGAATTACTTGAACTCATCTGATTCCGGTTGTCAGTGATAGAATTACTTGAACAACTCTGGCTCCGGTTGTCAAGGATAGAATTACTTGAAGAAATCTGGTTCCGATTGACAGTGAAAGAATTATTTGAAGAGATCAGGTTTCCAGTTGCAAAAGATAGAATTACTTGAAATAATTTGGTTCCGATTGTCAATGATAGAAGTTTTTGAAAAGATCAAGTTTCCGATTTTCAAGGATAGAATTACTTGAAGAAGTCTGATTCCGATTGTCAATGATAGAATTAATTGAAGAAATCTGATTCCGATTGTCAATGATAGAATTACTTGAAGAAATATGGTTCCGATTGTCAATGATAGAATTACTTCAAGAAATATGGTTCCGATTGTCAATGATAGAATTACTTGAAGAAATCTGGTTCTGGTTGTCAATGATCAAATTGCTTGAAGAAATCTGGTTCTGGTTGTCAATGATAGAATTACTTGAAGAAACCTGATTCCGATTGTCAATGATAGATTTACTTAAAGAGATCAGGTTTCCGGTTGCCAATGATAGAATTACTTGAAGAAATCTGTTTCCTGTTGTAAAAGGCAGAATGACTTGTAGAGATCTTTTTAAAGGCTTATGCAACTAGGGAGCTCAAAGCAAAGAAGAAGATACAACACCGACAATAATATTCTACATGGCATGCTATAACGAAACAACGCAGGAATCAAGAATACACAAAGAAAAAGCAAAAGTGAGATTTTTTTTCCGGCTACGTTTCTGGTGGAATTGAAGACACCAAGATAAAAATACATAAATAATCGTCAGTTATAAAGAATCAGCTTGCCTCAGTTGCTGATTCAAGAGGGAAAATGTATGTTCAAAAACATAGATTTAAGATCTGCTAAATCGGGGAAATCAGTCCTGAATTGACATTTCTTGCTGTGGAAGAGCATTAATTTTTGAAATAATACAGATTCATGTCTGACTTTATCATGCCTATTTTTTTCTTAAAAGCTCATCATGTCGGAGCCCATGCCAAGATTACATTTTGCTTTCACCATCACGTGGCTTGAGAAGCCTGTCCTCCCTGGGGATATGGGCGCTGTTTTCTTCATCCCCACGATCTTGGGAACAGCAGGGGAGACAAGAGATTTGATGGGCGGTTACCTCTGGATCTTCCTGTAACCAATTTCATGATTCTCCTAAAAATCATGCTGGAGAAATTCTATACGGAAATGATTTAAAATATTAAAAAACGGGCGTCCTGGAAATGGTTTTTAAATGGGAAATTGAGAAATTTCTTTATAAATATTTCCTTAAAATATGCATAGCGATTTTACATCTGTAGTCATAGCAACATATCCGCTCAAACATCGATCCTTCTTCTTCCTTCTTCCTCGTTCGTCCTGAAAAGGACGTTGGTTGCGTTGTGTCTGTTTACAGCGAAGCTGCGATATCTGCGCCTTTCGGCCGGCACATCCGACTTCAGCACGGCATTTTTTTGGGACCGACATCGATCCAACGTGCTATATATATTTCCGTAGTTTCCTATGACTAAAAATGTCTTATTCATTTCACGTAGAAATTCTTATAACCTACTGAGATTCCAGATAATTCATACTGTCATCAAATTTACCTATAAATATAGAAGAGGTGTTAAGAATAGACGTACCTAGGGAACTGCATTATATAGTCAAACAGTATGTAACAAAACTTATATCTTTAAACTATATATCTTTACACCCCTCTCCCGTAATTGGGAATGTGAAGGTCTGATGCTGTTCTTACAATGCTTATGACTTTTAACAGATGAAAGTCAATTAAATATCTGTTAAAGTCAGTTATATAACTGGAACCACCAGGCCTTTACACCCCTTCACTTTAATATTATTCTTGTTCAGAGTTTCTTCTTGATTTTGTTTGTTAATTTTTTTTTCTTTATTTATTTAACGTTTAAGCACAATTGTGAGTGTCCCTATTTATAATGATTTGACAAATGTGATGCCACTTTCTCATATCGGCAGTTTTTCACGTTATTTGGAATTGAAAACAATATGTATCCTAATTATAACCCATCAGAGGTTGAACAAGATATTTTTCTTCATTAATTTAAAAAAAAAAGTATGTAACAAGAACAAATGTTAATATATAGTAATTGGGAATGTGAAGGTATGATGCTGTTCTTACAATACATATGACTTTTAACAGGTGAAAGCCAATTAAATATCTGTTTAAGTCAGTTATATAACTGGAACCACCAGGCCTTTACACCCCTCTCCCGTAATATTATTCTTGTTTGGAGTTTCTGTTTAATTTTTTTTCGGTTTTATCTCGTTTTTCTTTGTTTGGGTTTTTTTTAAAACATACAAGCATAGTTGGTAATTGTGATTTGCCCTATTTACAATGATTTGACAGATGTGATGCCATTTTCCGTATCGGCAGTTGTTCATATTATTTGGAATTGAAAACACTATATATCCTAATTATAACCCATCAGAGGTTGAACAGCATATTTTTCGTCATTGATTAAAAAAATAAGAATAATAATAACACATAATAATAATACAGAAAATCCGTTATTATACTTCCTATCGAAACAACACATTATGTTTATCTACACATGAACACTTATTTTAAAAAAAAAAGAGAGAGAGAATCTAAATCGATATTTTGATAAGTGGATTCATTTCATTGGTTTCCCTTGTATAAAATCTAAACAATACAGATAGTGTGTGTCTTCTTAGTCGATTGCTGTTATGTAACCACATCTGTCTCTCTTATAGATCTGGCTTCTCTCGTCACCATACACCTTCTCCATCATCTGGGTTATAGAAGGATACGTTGCCACCCGGCTCTTCTCATGGAGTGATAGTGACTGCATTTTTTCTTGTTGTGTTGTTGCTTTCCACAGTCGGGTGTGTGAAGGTACACAACTTTTCGTCTCCTGACAGCATGTTTAAAAAACAAAAAAATAAATCGGTTTGTCATCACAGATTTATTTACGCTAACCTTCTTTTAATAATTATCAAGATATAACAGATTTATGAGTACGCGAGATATTAATTTAAGAACTAATAACCAGAAACAATGGTTCTCAGCCTTGCCAAATAAAGAACTCTTTCATCGTCATGAGGTTATTTCGTCGGTTTTTAAGGATTACGAGAATTACCTAATATGTAATTGTATGTAATATATAAGAGGAAAATCCATATTTCATAATAGTTTGCTAGTTTCTAAAATTCATTACTATGACATAGGCTGGGGTTAGTAACGTCTGTCCCACTATCACGAGTTATCAAAGGATGTTGCAGGAAATAACCAAGTAATCAGGTCAGGATAAAATAAACATAAGCAGACTTTAGGTCCTCGAGGTCAATGATGGGGGTGAACGAAAATAGATAATGCCCGTCTGACTAGGACAATGGGCAAAGAGTCACATTTTGCACACCGTCATTTGAGCACCTTTTCTATTTTCTAGAGAGTATATTAACTTTCAACCACAGCTAAGGGGTTTTTTGTGCACACCGTCATTTGCGCATTGTTCTTTGGTAAGTGTTACTATTTTCGGGAGAGTACATATAAGGGAAACAATAAAATTAATGTCTAACTATCAACCAATGTTGCATCCCTTAGCGTTACTGACAGAAAAAGCTAGGATTTTATATATATTGAATAATTTTCCCTTGCGCACCTTATGGATCATGGAGCCAACACAGCAGCTGGTCCACACAGAAAGCCTGCACCAAGCAATCACATTATTCTTGCAGCAGTGGTTTCTGTGGTAGTTTGTGTTACGTCATGACGTTGCCAGCCCCATTCACAACCTCATATTAGTCACCTTGTACGATATACTTGAATGAGTAGTAGCAGTAAACCTATGTTATCGTTGTCTCCGATATATATATATAATTCACCTTTCTTTGCATTTTTTTCTCATCTATCATGATTACTGCTTACATTACTAGTACTGTATTTATATATCTCGATGGTCATATTAATTCACTATTTTCTAGTTTATTGTTATTTATCTTGCGAGTTCTAGTTTTTCAGGCCTCGTTTTCCACTGGCTGTCTTCTTTTTTTAATATTGTTGCAAACTTTCCCATCGTGTTCTTGTGAAATTACGCGCTGGGATTGTCACCAGAATGTGCAATAGGGATTTACATTTACGGCGGGTATCCTTTTTTTTTCTTATTATTTTATTCGTTTAAATTAGTTGTCATTTCGGCTACTGTTTTGGTTTCTTTGTCCCTGACGAATTTGTGTGGGCATAACGGAACAAATCTATGTCTTCTTTGTCCTATCCACGAAAGGAGCTGGCGTCGACCATATGCACTTTCTCTGTACCGCATATAAGGGGCAACTTTGAAGCAGATGTTCAGCAGTCATTTTATCAGTGCTACAGTTATACTGATCGGTAGTTCCTATCTTTAGCTTGTTGAATAGATGGTATCTCAATCTGTTGTGGCCAGTGCGGAGTCTGAAGATTACCACTTGTTCTCTTCTGTTGAGCTGGTAGTAAGCATCATTCTGTGTGTGACCTGGATGTTCTACATTCCATTTGTTTCTGTATCTGATTCTGATAATACTCTTTGCCTCCTCGAAAGTTTTGCTTGCATCAAGCTGAGGTAGATGTGAACCTTCTTTTGCCATTCTGTCAGCCTCTTCATTGCCGGTGATGTTACAATGAGATGGGATCCATTGGATCACAACACTTTTGAATCGTTGACAAAGTTTGTGGAGCAATATTCTGAGGTCATCAAGGTCTGTATTGTTTTGGCTTTTCAACGTTGCAATTACTGACTGGGCATCAGTAAAGAAAGCAACTTGTATCTCTGTGCTTTCATCTGTCAATATAACCTCTGCTGCAGTTTTCAAGGCCTCTGCCTCTGCTCTGAAGTTACTTGAGAATTGTCCTGTTGCCACTGACAGCTTTTTTTCTGCACCAGTGCTTAAGGTCAGAAAGACACCCCTACCTCCATTTTCTGTTGCATTTGTTGCTGATCCATCCTACTAGAACGAATAACAAAAGAAAATTGCCTACGTTGCAGCCACACGGCTTTCGTCAGGGAAAGGACAGATAGAGAGAGCTAAGTGAGAAACAAAAATAAATATGAGGACAACACTTGAAAGCCGCTACCACTTATCAGTGATCATGCGATGAATACGCAAAATGGCGTCCGTCTTCCGTTTTCGGGTTTGATTGGCCTATTTTCTTAGGATATCTTTCTAATGTTGTTACCTGAAGGAAATGTGTTTTAATATCTTTCTTTCTGTTTCTATAATACACATTGTTAAGTATCACAACTGACATTACGCTATTGTTTCCACAGCAAAACAACTGTATGCGAATTAAAATATTGGGAGATTGTTACTACTGCGTGAGTGGACTGCCCGAGGCCAGGCCTAACCACGCCGCTTGCTGTGTTGAGATGGGACTAGACATGATAGATGCCATAGCGTAAGTTTTGTAAACATTACTACCATCGCTATGTTTGTTTTATTGACACCGTCATAGTAATAACTACAATCATTATCATTGTTATCATTTCTCTTGGTCTCCCCTTGACAAGATGGCGACTTAAATATTGTTGTCAACGAATTTCTAAGTTTTTGTAAAGACCAGTCAAACAGAGACACAATTCTGTTGCCTTGCAGGTAGGGTGGGGACAGTCAAATACTAAGGAAGGCAATCCAACATAAATGCTTGTAGAAATCGGATGCACTGGGTCACAGGCCTAACGAAACAGTGCAACGTGCGTCGCTCGATGATGACGTCACTAAAAGTTCGCAGAATGGCGTTATCCCCTTGGAGTCCCGACAGGCTGTAAGAGTGCCGGACGACCCCCCCCCTCCCCTTCCTCCTCCTCGAAGGGGTCTACCACATGCTTTTGGTTGTCACCTTCCCCCTGAACTGCGGGGTGATAAGGCACATTGGCATAGGAAAAGAGTTACTAGGAACAGAGAAAGCACATATGGCCGTCAACAGTAACATTACTGGAAAAAGAAACTCTATGGAGATACACATAGCCTCAAGCTGACTACTGCTTTCTGTGAAAATATTCAAATAGACGCTCGCGAGTGTACCAAGAAGACGATTTCCCACTTTGCCTTCGATGTAACATAGAACCACAAGTGTAGCTGGTCCCTGTGCCGGAAGCCTGCACCAATGTATTTATGTGCTATTCCACCAGTAGTTTCTGTACCAATTCATTTTATACGATGATGTTGCCAGCCTCATATAAAACCTCTTACTAGTACATTCAAATGATGCACGAGGAATCATTAGACATATTATTTCTATGTCACTACATAGAACTGAGATAAATAAACTTGGCATACTTAACTCTCTACTATTCTCTTTCGTCACCCAGATCATACATTTACTCCTTCATCTTTTATCATAGCACATTATTGGCACCTCATAATGGCCATTACGGCTTGCATTAACCGGTCCACCAACGAGAACAGCATACAATGGCAATAGTTCCCTTTTCTATAAAAGCATCACCACACTAAATGTCATTTTCACTTCTCCTGCAATGCTAGTTGTGAAGCCATGGGTGATGGTGAACTTGGCCTTAGGGAATGACACTGAACGTGTTTGGATTACATACTGACATTTTTTTTTTTGCTTTTTTTTTTTTCATTCTACCATTTTACCCCCATCTTACGGCAGTTCTCCTCATATACTCATTGGTTGGAAAAGGATGACAAGCTCCGCAACCCTTGGTTATCAACAACAACAACCTCTTGTTAAGAAGAAATAGTCTATGTGCACGAAAAACTCTCGTATGATCTTTGTCCTTAATCTTGGTTCTTTGAAATGAAGCAGTACACATGGGATTGGGGCAATTGCACAGTAACATAACGTTATCTGTCCGACGTATACGTCATTAATTTTAATCATTGAGGCGGCTTGTAGTAGATTGTTTTCCAGCAGTATGAGAACCGTGTCAAAATGTTATAATACAGTATTAGTAATCATTGTGGGTTTTTAAACGCAGTGGGGGTCAAGAGCAAAAACGGTAGGTCAAGGAATTCACATAGCATGTTTTGTGTTTGTATGGCACCTGGATAAATTCACTCTGTTAATATTCATGATGTTACTGATCAGTGCTCGGATGTTCATTGTTTATTGTCGTCTAGTGTTTCTTCTTTTTCAAGTACCATGCCTGGTGGCGTAACCGATCATGTCTCTTTGTCGTAGATTTTTGATAGGTACGCGTAATTAAGATATATTCCGGTCCCGTCTGAATAGAACTGAAAAAGGTGGTACTCAGTGAGAGATAAGGTAAAGAAATAGATTTCACGAGTGAAATGGTGAAAGGTAGAGTCTGTCCCTGGATTGAGAAGATACTCTAGTCCAGCCTATCATTTACGACTGAAATTTGTTGATCAGACAGTATACCTCTCTGTATATATGAACATATACACTATAACCACTCACATACACACACACAGATAAGTGACGACAATTAGACGCACAAACGTGAAACTATATTAATGGAGTAGGGATATTGGGACGAGCTGACCAACACAGGTAATAAGTTTTATGTTAATGTTTATTTACCATAAAGAAAACTTCACAACATTTAGTATCCAATGTCAAATTTAAAGAAATCAAAGGTTAAGAATTAATAAATAAATAGACCCATAAGTGCAATTCCCTCTATTGACACCAGATCCCGTTAGAAGAAGTTATTAACCCCCAAAAGGCCAAAAGATTAGCACTATCGTATAGGATTTCACAATACTGTAAAGAACAGAGTGTCTAAGTTAGTCTATTCTGAAATAAACAGTATTAGCAAACATAAGAAGAAAAAAAACCAAAGTGAGTATAATGAGTGTACAATATAAGAATTATTCATTTCTTCTTTCTCTCGCTTTTGACGAAACCTGTGGCCACATTCATTCACTCTAACCTAATAAGTGCTTTCACAACATCTGGAACATATCTCCATGATAAAAATCACAAATCCAAGGTGCGGTTTTGGCAAAACAAGCCCCAGTTTCTCCAAGACTGATTAATCCGCTTATTTGGAAACGCTTGTTTTGTTACTGTTAATAGGATTGTTTATGTCACATCAATTAATCCAGGTAGGAAATTACATAAGAGCTTTAATGTTCACAGTGTCAATAGCTGGTAAATTTTGATACTTGAAGAGAAAGGTCAGGTATGCAAATCTCTCGGGATAAAAATCCTCGTCAAACCACAGTGATAGGTAGTTGGAAAATGTTAATGGTTGATATTTTCTCCACAGCGGGCTGAATGTATATGGAAAAAGGAAATCTGGATAGCTATAGGTTCAGTTACAATTATTCTTAGTGTCAAATATTTGCACTCTCTCTCTCTCTCTCTGGGTGAGAACAAGAGAGCCGAACAGGTCAACCTTGAAGACCGGATCTTACTTAAGAATGTTTTTTTATTCTACTGTTGGACCTAGACACGTTTTCTCAGATTAGACCGCTGGTAGATTTTGGGTTTGTGACCCGTACTGTGTATAAGAAAAAAAAAGTACAAACATTTAACCACTACACCAATATTTTATCCTAAAATTAACCCGTGCAGAATTATAAATTATGATACACTCGGTTATTGAACTATGAATAGAACTACACGTATATAGCTTATCTTATCGTTTAAAAAAAAACCCGTGAAGTAAGCGCTAGTCATTTATAAAATTACTCAAAATGAATTAGAAATAAATATATATTTCGTCAGTACTCATAATGAATAGTGCATTTACTAGTCGATTAAAATATCTCTTACTAGTTAATAGCAATTAATTGAATCAACGCTACAGCCGAAATAATTTAGCTATAAATTATTTTAATTCTGCTAGCCAATTAACACAAAAATCCTAGAGAAATATAAATGACGAACTTTTAACCATTAAATCACTCAACACAGAAAATCTTAGTGAAATATAATGCCGGACTTAACAATTAAATCACTCCAAATTCTAGTATAATATTTACCGCCACAGAAATATGACTATCTCCAATCGGAAAAACTAAGAAATTCCACGGGTATAATGGATCTAGAATTCGAAGCTAGACGTCTGAAAATTCTGTGGGTACTAAATAAACTGAGTTAGAAGGATGCGGTATATATATGAATTTGTTAGAAAATTGCTAACGAGTGCGAGATATCACACCTTTGGGGAAATCTGTGGTCAAATTCTGAATGAAAGTTAAATTTGCCACTTTCGCCGACCGCTAGACGTGGACCCACGAGCAAATCGTCTCTTTGATCTCGTCGTTCCGTAGCTTAATTACATTCCGAACAAACGGATGTGGGGGGGAATAACTGTGATTATCTCCCCCTGACCAATGTAACTAACAAAAAGTACCACTTCTGACTTATCGCCCTTGATTTTCTTCATTGCTTATCTCCCCCTTTTCTCACTACGCGCATCATAGTCTGTTTGTATACATTCCTAGTGTCTATAAAACATAGAGAAACGAAAAAAATAGGCGCGGCTACCATTATGAGTTTGACAGATATAAAGTACGAAGGTTCTGCATTAACAAAACGTGCATAACTAATAAGGAAGCAAGGTGGGAGCAAAAACGTGTGGATGCATGTAATCTATATTTACATAACTCTGTCACAGTACGTCCCCGCTTGAAGATATGAAACCATTTTCATGTCTACATTATGGAAATAGAGTTACCTATAACCGTAGCTTCCGGGTGAATGTTTTCTTCACTCTCATCTTCCTCCTCTTTCGTTGGCCAATTCCTACTCATAAAGTCTGCCCCAACGTTTTCTTTCCCTGCAATGTATTCGGTGTGCGTTTGAAAGAGTGTCGCCGAGTTTGGCATCGTTGAAAGATTCCGTGTGCTTGCAGTGGAAATTCCCTGCAACTATCGTCATCTTCGGTAGTTATGGCGACCGCCAGGAGATGTTCGGAGGACGGCACCGGTCTTTCCAAGTATTTCTTTAACAGATTTACATGGTAGACCTCCTTTCCTTTAATAGAGATCTGGTAGTTAGCCCTAGAGATCTTTTTAAGGATGGTAAACGGCCCTTGCCATCCGATACGTAGTTTGTTGTTCCCGGTTGGGAGTAGCAACAAAACTTTCTCTCCTGGTTGCAATTCTTTTTCTTTCGCGGCTTTCTTGTATCGGTTAGCGTGCTTTGCGCGTGCTCGCTTAAGGTTGGTCGTTGCTAGATCCCATCGTAGTTGTAACCTTTCCTTTAATTCTGATACATATTTACTGTCTGAGACGACTGTCTCATCAGCCTGCTGGTCTGCCAGGGACCGAAGTAAGGCTTCAAGCGGCCCCTTAATAGGTTTGCTGAATATAAGAGTAGCTGGGGGAAATCCTGTGGAGGCATGTGGGACTTCCCTGTAGGCAAATAAGGCTGCAGGAATGTAAAGGTCCCAATCTTCAGGTTTCTCTTGTCCCCGCTTACGTAACATAATGATAAGTCTGCCGTTGAAGCGATCCACGAGCCCGTTTCCGGCCGGATGGTACGGCCTGGTGTGGATATGTTTGGCCCTCAAGACCTTAAAGATCTCCTCCATTAACAGGCTACGGAATTGGGATCCGTTATCCGTCAAAACTTGTTGAGGGAATCCCAACCGTGTAAATATCTGCACTAGTGCTTCTACGACATGCTTGGAATCCGTGCATGTTAGCGGTATAGCTTCGGCCCACATAGTGCATGTGTCGACTAAGGTCAGGATAAACCTGCTCCTTCTTTTAGTCCTTTCCAATGGTCCTATAATGTCGACAGCAACCCGTCCAATTGGTGTTCCCACTATTGGCATTTCACTAATGGGAACTGTGGGTGTCTAATGCTTGGGTGCCTGTCGTAGATTTGTGATAGGTGATTAAGACTTAGTTTGGTTCCTTCTGAATAGATATAGAGATAAGCGATAGCTCAGTGAGAGGTGAAAAAAATAGAAATAGATTCCACGAGTGGGGTGGAAGAAATATAGTAGATTCTGTCTCTGACACTCGAGAAGCTTCTCTCAGTGAGCCTATCATCTACAACAGAGTTAGATTAGTCAGACAAATCTAATATAATATATATTAATATATATGTCCTCACATACCCACACACATAAGTGACGACAATAGACGCACAACACGTGAACCTATGACAAATGAAAATATAGATATTTGGGAACGAACTGACCGCCACACTGATTAAGTTTAATTGTGAAGTTTAGTTATCAAAATAAACTTCCATCACAACATATAAAATTACACCAAACATATACAAATAGTCATAAAGTCAATGAATTGCTACAAGAATGATAGACCCGTTGGTATGATCTTTTCCCTCTATGTATAGCCCACAGTCCTGTTAGAAGAAAAGTGATAGCCCCAAAGAGTCACGGATACATATGATTTAGTCTAAGATTTCCCTTTAAAGGTATGAACAGACTTGTATACTCTGATCTATCCTAAGGAAAAATATTATTAGCAACAAAAAAAAAACAAAAAAAACTTGCATAAAGAAATTTAAGACAGCAAAATGGGTGCCAAAATACAACAATAAAGGAATCACTCAGTCCTGCATTCACTCTATTCAGTCAGCCGTGATCACGTACTTTCATTCATACTTACAGATTTGGTAGCAACTTCTGGAAAACACATTTTTTAGGACATGCACATACAGACTCTCCAATGGTAGTCTTGGCCAAGAGAACCCCAGTTCCAAAAAGACGGGTTGAATTCACTGCTTCAGGGAACGTTTTCTTGGTTATACTTATTTTAGGATATCTGGTTCTGTCACATTAAAATTGTCCAGGCACGAACGTTAACAGCGAGCACAGTGTCAATAGCTTAGGTTTCTGGTAATTAGGAATGTCAGGTAACTGCTTTCTCTCAGTATAGGACTTTATTTGATCACGCCACCACTAGTCACAACTCCGTCGGAATGTTTATTGATTGTAATATTACTTGCCACAAGGGCTGAAATGTACTTGAGGTTTCTCTCAGGAAGAATTAAATCTGGCGCGATAGGCCCGTTACTTTATTTAAATCTTAAAGTTTATGGAATGGGTACTCTGTCGTTCTGGATGCCAATGCAATGCCAGACAGGTTTTACTTTATACACCCACGTCTTTAAGAATAAAATGTTTATGTTCTTCACAGATACTACTCAGTACTCAACGCTGGCAAAGTTGGGTCACTCCAGTTTCACTGAATAAAGAGAAAACAACATATAAAATACTTATACATACTATTCCCTCGGTTATAACTTACATTATAAACTGCAAGCGTAGAGCTTATCTTATCGTTTAAAATTCCCGTGAAATAAGTTATATTCATAAAATCAGTCATCATGAATTAGAAATACATGCGTATTTCGTCAATACTCAATGATGAATCAGTGCAGTTATAAGTTAGTTTTAAAAATATTCTCGACTGAGTATTTAACAGTTAAATTAAATTTATTTATAGCTGCATGAGTTTAAGCTAGAAATTATAATTTATTCTGCTTTCCACTGAAACACGTCGCTAAAGAATGTAACAGCCTTATAAATTAATTTCTCTGCACAAAAATCTAACTGGTAAAATGAAATAAGCCGTTATCTCTGAATCACTCAATTTATTAGATATTATAAAGTAATATTTACCTCCACACAGAACTACGGGTAACACAACGAAACTCAGAGTTTCACTTATAAATATAAGTATCTAGAACGAAGCGACCACGTCTACTGCAACTAGGAGTATGAATGACTAGTCTAAAACTCTCTCGGGTAGATATATCTTAAACAGACATATGATCCCACGTTATTTCGCAAACCCCCGTCTCCCCCTCTCCGCTCTTAACACTTCCCATTAACTTAGACGTTTCCCATAACTGCCAAATGTGCGTCTTCACACCTTCTACGACGACCTGTCTCATTTCTGAGCAATGCGGATGGCAGTTTCCACACCTCGCCGCGAAAATTAGCCGCAGAAAACTCGTGTCAGATGGAAATGCTAGACTCTAAGTCTGCCATCCCATGTCTATCGAGACGGATTTCACAGTATTTCGTCTCGTCCAGGGACTGACACGATTATGCAATACGATGCGTTACCAGTATGAGAAAAGAAACGGCAAAGTCAGAATGGGAAAACAATATTTGTCGCAAACGAACGAATGCGAAAAACCAGGAAAAGGATAAAACAGCGATAATAAAGTAGAGGGCACGGGTAGAAAAGAAAAGAATATAGAAAATTTATTGATCATAAATCTCTATGCGACAGTGCCACCCGTTGGCACTTGGCGCAGGATTTCACATATCTGATAATATCAGTGTTCATTCCTGGCCACCAATAGTGAGTCGATATTCGCTTATTAGTGGCGTTTTGTCCCATATGTCCGCTAAAGGGAAGAGAGTGCCCCATTTCTAAGATTTTAGTCTCTGTACTGTGTCGGTACTAGGAGCTGGTTATGCCCTTGTTCAGGGTTGCCCGTTCTATGATAAAGTACGCCATCCTTAGAAAAAATGTCCCCGTTGTGTCTGGGGTCCTTGGCCATGGGCAGTTTTCTAAAGCAGGGCTCCAAGGTAGGGTCCTTTTGTTGCGCCTCTTTTAGTTCCTTAGGTAACAAATTTGGCGCAGGCTGCCATTCCTTCTTGGTTTGCCCTCTTGTGTTTACTGCTACCACAATTGGCTCTTTCGGTTTTCCGATAAACACATATCTACAGCCAAGTATGACTGGGTAGATCGGGTCATCCATAACAGCCGCTTTGATCACACCTCTGACAAAATCAGAGTGTATCTCCACCAATGCGAAGCGTCATGGGTGTATCTCCTTTGAAAACTCCACAAAGTTTGACGGTGTCTTCTGTCTCTTGACCAGGTTTGACCAAATGCCTTGCGACAATACAATCAAAAGATAAACATGTGTCAAACAAACAATAGGTTGAAGTCCCGTTTAAAATAACAGTACCTCACGTTGAGGGCCTCTCCCCTCAGGTTGAGAATCACTGACATTAATTCTTCCTTGCGAGGCTGTTTGCAAGCATCCGATGCGATTAGGCCCGGTGTGCTTGCTCTGATCATATGTCCCGTGCGCAGGGGTTTTCCCTTTGTCACCCTGTCCTTTCTGGCCGCGCTGCCATGTAGACCGGTTGGGTTGATCAGATTTCTTGTTGTTGGTGGGGTACCTGTTTTTATAGAATTTAGATTTTTCCTGAGGGTAATTCTGGGGTACAGTTTCTCTGTGGTTATGGTGTTGAGAAGAATGGGAAGACTGTTCTAGATTGTTTTTTCGAGAAGGCTCTTCTGTCGGTTTACGTTTTGTGCCTGGCAGGTTGGCCAGCGCATTGTGATATCGCTCAGACTTTTCCAAAATGTCTTCTAGCTTTTCTGCGCCTTGTTCAGCCAGAAATCTACGGATGTCACTTGACAAAGTGTTCTTTATTTGTTCGGTTACGACGAACTCCTCAAGTTCTTCATAGGTAGAGGTAAGCTGTAAAAGCTGCAGGCACTTTGTCAAGTATCCCTTCAGAAGAGAAGAGAACTGGTGAAAAGTTTCAGTGCTCTCCTTTCTGCTGTTACAGAACAGTTGCAAACATTTTCGAGCGTTCATTTCGAAACGCTCAAGCAAAGCCTTCTTCAACATGTCGTAATCGTCTTGGTTGGTGCTTTCCAGTTTTTCGTATGCATCATACGCAGAACCTTTTAAAGCCTGAGAAAGCTTCAAACACCTACGCGACCTCTCTAAACCGTACATATTTGCCATCCTTTCAAATTTTTCTAGATAACAGTCAATTTTCTCATTTGGGCTTGGGAAAGATTCAAGGGTAAAAGACATAGCTGCTAGCTGAGGAGATTGGGTGTTGGAAAGATCAGTTATTTGTGACTGAGGTAGAGAGTCGCCATTGCTGGAGGTAGAGACAGCACCACGACTTTGGACCTCTAGAGCCTTAAGCGCCAGTTCATTCTGTCTCTCCTTTTCTCTCTCCTTTTCCCTCCGAATTTCCATTTCTGCCTCGTTTTTTTGCTGCACATCATATCTGTCAAGTTCTTCTTTGACAAACGCCTTCGCTTCTTCTCCTTCCAATCCCTCTTCCCTTGCTTCCTCTCTTAGCATTTCTCTAAGTTTTGCACGCTCAGCCAGTGCAAATAACTGACTATGACTTACCCGAGAAAGAAGAAAGAAAAAGGATACACTGGTTCCCTACAAATTACGAGAAAAATACAGAAAATATATTCTGTAATTTAACTGAGATACCTCCTCCTTGTTATCAGTTATCTCATCTATAGCTGCTATTATCTGGCAACTAGGCTCCTAATGCAGACGTCTACGCCAAATAAATGGTAGATCAGACTAATCAACTGACAAAAAAAATTATATTACTACAGTGGAAACAAAAAAAAAATTTTTTTTTTAATTTTAAAGAGAAAAAAAATCCCTTAATTTAAGTCCACCTACAAGTCCACATCTGAAGTCAGTTAGGGTAAGGGAGGCTATTAACTGGACGTAATAGTCCAAATGCGCTCCTTAGCTTAGCTCAAACACCGCTGCTTTAAAAACAAACCCGGTGATTGTCATACAATCACACGCTACCAGCGGCCTTGTAATACAAAATCATTACATAACATCTATCCGACAAAGATCACCCTGTAAATCTAATTGTATATACTCTAACAATGCTGTGGAAAAAAACAATTGATATATTTATGTGGTCAGCAAACCAATAAACAGAACGTTTGTCTAGGGGTAATTATTATTAGTGTTACTTAACACACGAGACAACCACAATCTTGCTCTATCTAGACTATAACAGATTTTATCTAATTTTAGTCAATTATCTAGATATAGATTAAATCCAAATTCGGAAACAAAGTCAATCTGACGTACTAGAAAAGACAAATCTAAGGAATTCGCACCCTTTCAGTGGTACTAGTTCAATATCTAGCTCAAATTCCCGGAAAACGAGCTCTCTATTCTGTCGTAGATTTTTGATAGGTAATTAAGATATATTCCAGTCCCATCGACACAGAGTTGTTGCATAAAATCAACTATATAAATTTAAAAGGTAATATGGTATGAAATCAGTTTTACAAGTAAACGGTACACATGAAACAAGAGACGTTTCGGGTTTTACCCTTCGTCAGCCACAGTTACGAACAGGTGACAAGGACAAGAACTACATATAGGTACTACAAAAATCAACGATGAAGAGGAAATCGCCAAATGAGCGATACAAGCAGATGAAATGACGGTGATGAGCTAAACGATAACAGTAATAACGCAAGAAAATCGTAAAACCAGAAAGACATGTCGAAACAGGAAAGTAAATAACACTAGTCAACAACCAAAATGTACCAGAAATGAAAATAGCTGATCTTAACTAATTTTGGTGTGCTGAAAACGAAAATGACATTAAAAAATGTTGATTGGCTCTAGTTTTCAAGATATATGCTACTAGTTTATTTAATTACGTTCAATTTATATATATGACGCAACTGTTGTGGGCGATTGCACATCACCTTTGTGTATAAATATCTTATCTCTGATAAAATTTTGCCATTAGTTAGTGCATTTGTCCTTATCAAAAGTATCGTAGTTAGAAATGCCTAGGACATGTGTGAACAGTGCTAATAATTTCTGTTATATATGTGGTTAGGTGACATTTCTATCACAAAAACGAAATATAACTAAAGTGATTAAGAAGGCGTACAGTTTGTATTTTGGTTGCAGAATAGGAGATCAAGATAAGAGCTGGGCGCCACACATATGCTGCAATACATGTGCAGCACATCTTAAACTGTGGTTGACTGGCAAAAGGCAAGCTATGCCTTTTGCAGTCCCAATGATTTGGAGAGAGCCCACTGATCATCTCAACAACTGTTACTTTTGCATGGTCCCTCCAATTGGGAAAGACTTATCAAAGAAGAAAAAATGGACTCTGGAATATCCAAACATCCCCTCTGCAATACGTCCGATACCACATGGCGATGACCTACCAGTTCCCAAAGTGCCAGAATCATTTTCAGCTGCTTCCCCTGATGAAGAAGAGGACATTGGTGGTCCTGAACCATCAACCTCAAGCGTCCCAAATTTTGAGCAAACTACATCCACTAAACCACACTTAATAACCCAAGGTGAACTGAATGATCTTGTAAGAGATCTGAATTTACCGAAGAACAAGGCGGAGCTTTTGGGTTCCAAATTGCAACAGTGGAATCTTCTGGCAGAAGATGTTACAATTTCTGTGTATAGGAACCGACAGAAGCCGCTTATTACATTCTTTTTCAAAGAGGGTGACCTTTCTGCGTGCCACAACATTTCTGGTTTAATGGCAGCCCTCAAAATCAATTACATACCGGAAGAGTGGAGGCTTTTCATTGATTCATCCAAGACGAGTCTTAAAGCTGTTTTGTTGAATAATGGTAATGTGTTACCGTCAATTCCAGTTGGTCACGCAGTTCATATGAAAGAAACTTATGAAAACATTAAGCAGCTTTTGAAGTGTATAAACTACGATCATCATCATTGGTCACTTTGCGGTGACTTAAAAGGGGTCGCTCTTTTGCTTGGACTACAGGGTGGAAACACCAAGTACTGTTGCTTTCTCTGTGAGTGGGATAGCCGTGCACGAAGTGACCATTACATCAGAAGACATTGGCCAATCAGGCAGTCATTGCAGCCTGGCAGTAAGAACGTTGAGAACCCAGCACTTGTCGACACCAGCAAGATTTTGTTGCCACCCTTGCACATTAAGCTGGGTCTCATGAAAAACTTTGTCAAGGCAATGGAGAAAACAGATGAGGCTTTCAAATACCTCATCAGAAATTTCCAAGACTGAGTGAAGCTAAAATAAGAGAGGGAGTATTTGTTGGTCCGCAAATTCGAAAACTTCTTCATGATGACGAGTTTCTTTGCGTGTTGCATGGCAAGGAAAAAGCAGCATGGCTAGCATTTAAGTCAGTGGTGGACAATTTTCTTGGAAACAACAGATCTGATAATTACATTGAAATTGTAGAAAATCTCCTTCTGAAGTATAAAAGTCTTGGCTGCAACATGTCTTTGAAAATTCATTTTCTGGATTTTCATCTGGATTTCTTTACGTCAAACTGTGGAGCGGTTAGTGATGAGCATGGTGAACGATTTCACCAGGACATTGCTGCTATGGACACAAGGTATCAAGACAATTGGAGCCCTTCAATGCTTGCTGATTACTGTTGGACTGTGACAAGAGACACCTCATCGATTGACTACAAGAAGCAAGCAAAGAGAGCTCGAACAGCGACTGAATAATGACGGAATGGGTTCAAATGTGCCTTTTTAAAACATGATATGTGAACTTTAAATAATGTTTTGATTTTTTCTATCATTTTATGTTGAAATATCAATTAATTGAGTATGTAACCACAATTTTTATAATGCTAAAGTAGAAAGACTAGCTGTTCACCCCAGAGAATTAAACAAGCATACATTATTTGTATTACTGTAATGTAAATTCATCATTTAAAAAAAAAACCAGAGCCAATTGGTGAATTTCATTATGATATTTGAAATCAGCATGTCAAAATCAATAAGAAATGGTGTATTTAATTTCTGGTACAAATAACTTTTGAAAATTTGTTGACTAGTGTAATCGACGAAGCGAAGACGGAAATGAACAACACTATTAAAACAAGTAAAAAATCACTTAGCTGGATCCCAGAAAGAAACATTCAAGATGGCTGAAAAAATGAGGCGTCATGCGGAAGTAACGTATGAGCTAGTGACGGCTGAGAAAAGATAATTGAGGAAACGAAACGAACCAAAGCAAAAACAAGGATAGAAAGGAAAATAACGACAGAAGAAATAAAGTATGAAACAGAGACAAAAGCCACCAGAATTATGCAAAATGATGCTGGACATTCAAGCCAGCAGGAGGTAAAACGCCCATTTGAAAAATGAGACGATTCTCCAACGAGAAGCGAGTTCGGTCGTCGCCGGCACATGAGAGGAGGGCAGTGACATGAATGTCAGAGTTACCTGAATGGTCAGGGCTATTGAAGTGAAGGGCCACCGGTAAATGTTTGTCATGATAGATGTCATTCAAGTGCTCACAAAACCTGTCTGCCAGACGTCTGCCAGTTTCACCAATATAGGTAATGTCACACCTCTTGCAGATGATAGCATAAATCAGGTTTCTGGATTCACACGTGAAAGACTCCCCAATGGTAAATTTACCGTTAGGAAAGGAGACTGACTGCGTTTGGATTACAAAAGGACAGGTCTTACATATGCGGCGTTGGCACGGTTTAGTACCAAAGTAAGAAGGACTAGTTTGTCTCAAGCGAATTATCACAAGATAAAATACTTTCCATTTGATGGAACGCCGTTTTCTCATTGGCTTATCTACTTGTGACCTCTGTGGTCCATTTTGCATCCGATGTTATTAACGTGTAGGTATTTGAATTTACTGACTTGTTTAAAAGTTTTCCATTTACTTTAATTGTATCACAATCAAATTTTTTTTTTTTTTTTTTTCGTACGCCCGCTAATACTCGAGGCGAAATCTCAGGTTATTTTTAATGTCTAACCTGACATTGATTTTTACGTGAGTATCCTATTTTCTTGTACAGAGACAAGTGTCCCTCGCCATTCAGGCAGATACTCGCCGTTTTCGGAGGTACCCATTAGAGCTGGATCGGCTCAGGAGCCGCCAGTCCCTGGTCGACGACACTCCTTCAAATGTCCTCGCCACAATCAAAGTGAAAGTCTACTATTTAATCCGTCAAAATCTATATAGAGACCAACAGAATCAATAATATTCCTTAAGAAAGTAATGAATGAAAAGAATACTATAATTAGAAGAGTTTTTCTTATTGGAACACTGTTCCCTAGTAAACATTGCAGCGAATGATGTTTTAACGTGGCACTATGAGGGAAATTAAAGACAAAAGGAAGCATGTGTAGACAAATTGTGAAACGTACCAGATACAGAATAAATGGAAAGGGCAGCTGTAATAAAGATGAACAATCGGCGTTAAAACAGAATCTATAAGATTCGGAGGAAAGAAACACAGAAATGCAACCAAGAACAAACAGTAAATGAGGGAAACTGAATTTGCGCTCAGCTTATGACAGAAACTACTTTTCATTATATTTCAAACGTAAATTTAGGAGAAAAAAAGTTAGAACAAATTTTGACTGAATCACAAGAACAAATCCAGAGGAAGGTCTAGTTAGTCAAGACTTTGGCAGTTTTTTTTTCTTTCAATCCTGGATACCCTTGAAACATCGTAACTCTTTCTGTTCTAGGCAGTTGTTCAGTTTTACCGAGCCACCAAAATGGATGCCAGTTTTTTTTTTCCTTAAGCGGTGTTTTTAAAAACAAACATTAAACATTATTTATGACGAAATATTTCGTGATGTATATAAACTATTTGTTTATATGGCTGGTGAAAATTGTGTAGTTTAAGCATTGAATGCCACAAATACGTTTGTTTAAACAGCAAGAGCAGCTTTCATTGCATTCAATGTGGAACTGATGACAAGAACCACTAAAATGCCAGTGGAACAATAGGTGAGAAGAAGACAGCGGTGATGAATAGGACACACATTGAGGAAACTTTTTGATAGCATTACAAAGCAGTCCTTATTCTGAAATCCCCATTGTAAGAGAGACAGAAGTAGACCAAGAAAAAAACAAGATGGAGAAGAGAGCTGGAGACAGAAGTGAAAATGATGAGGAAGACTTGGAAAGAACTGATAGCACGTGACAGGAGTACTTGGCATATGTTTGTTGAAAGCCTATGTCATGTGACAGGAGTACTTGGCATATGTTTGTTGAAAGCCTATGCACCTTGTGGAGCTAAACGGTATTGACTAGTGCCCCTTTATCAAATAAGAGTTACGCCAACTAAAATTTGGCCGCCATTTTCGGCTGTACCCGTATTGCCCGAAAATGGACCCAATCGCGAGTTTCAGACCCAATATGCATTTTCGTTTAGGTTAACTAATAATTTGAAATAAAATTAGATGCAAATACAGTAGCACATATTTGTACTATTCTTTGTATGTCAACTAACAAAACAAAAAGAAGAAAACTAGTTTACTAACCGGTTTATTGAATAGAATCAGTAACGTGAATTTTAACACATACTCCGTTGAATTTTATATTCTGTTAGAATTCCACTATTTAGCAACAAATATTCCGTTAGAATTGCAACACTTAGCAAAACATACTACCTTATAAAATAATATAATAAAAGTAATAAAAATTAATTATAATTTTATTATATATATATATATAAAATATGAGATCATAGACTACTCACTTACTGAAAAGATCAAACAAAACATAGAAGATAAGGAAGCCAAAATAGAGAAAAATATAAAATTTTATATTATATAATTTTTATTATATAATTTTATATATTACAGTTATATAATTATAAAATTATAAAATTTATATTATATAATTAAAAATTATATTATATATATATATATATATTATATATATATATATATATATATATATATATATATATATATATATATATATATATATATATATATATATATATATATATATATATATATATATATATATACTTACTTACTTAGTCGTTCCCCTTCTACCGTGAGGTGTAGAGGTTTGGAAGAGAGAGCGCCAGACTATTCTATCGGCTGTCTTCCTCCTGGCCTTGTTCCATTCTAGTCCTCGGTCCTTCAAAGATTGTCTAATGTTGTCCTCCCAGCGGACTCTGGGTCGTCCTCGGGGTCTGGATCCTTGGCTCTTTGTTTCCCATGCTTGTCGTGGTAGCCGATCTTCTCCCATTCTGCAGACATGGCAAAACCATCTTAGTTGGGACTGTTCTACTTGGGTCTGTAGGGGGTGGCATTTTAGGCCTTGACGTATCGTCTGGTTGCGTACCATGTCTCTTCTTGTTACTTCAACCACCTTCCTCAGATACCTCATTTCTGAGGTTTGGATCTGGCTTTTATGGGTTGTAGTCATTGCCCATGACTCGCATCCATATGTCAAGACTGGGACATAGGTGGAGCGGTATACAACCATCTTCGTTTTCTTACCAACCTCTCTCTTGCTGATATATTATATTTATAATATATTTATAAATATAATATATTTATAAATATAAATATATTTATAAATATAAATATATATAAATATAATCTTATAAATACAGAAGTGGTGTTAAGAATAGACAGTCCTAGGGAACTGCATAATATAGTCAAGATGGCAGGGCGGATAGTGTCATTCGCTTGCATGGCTAGGCGGGGTTGTCGCACGGAAGGTCCAGTGTTCAAATCCTGGGTAAGCCACTCATGTCTGTTGTTTTTCTGTTGTCTGGTGTTCTACTTCTTTATTTCCTGCGAGTGCCTGATAACATACCTTTATATTTGTTTCATATTAATTTATAATATAGTCAAACATTATTTAACACGAACAAAGGTTAATATATAGTGGCCGGGAATGTGAAGGTCTGATGCTGTTCTTACAATACACATGACTTTTAATAGACGAAAGTCAATTAAATATCTGTTAAAGTCAGTTATATAACTGGAACCACCAGGCCTTTACACCCCTCCATTTTAATATTATTCTTGTTCAGAGTTTCTTCTTTATTTATTTATTTATTTTGTTGGTTATTTATTTAACGTATAAGCACAATTGTTATTGTCCCTATTTACAAGATTTGACAAATGCAATGCCACTTTCTCATATCGGCTGTTGTTCATATTATTTGGAATTGAAAAGAATATATATCCTAATTATAACCCATCAGAGGTTGAACGGGCTATTTATCGTCATTAATAAAAAAAAAAATCTTACTCGATGCTTATTCTCGCTACTAGCCCTGGTATTGTCCAGCCGAAAATGGCGTCTACGTCGCTCAGCCTCGTTTTCGATTCTGACATAGTTGGCGTAACTCTCTATAGATCTAGGGGCACTAGTATTGACTAATGTTTGTTTTATGTTATGTAAAATGCAGCCATGAAGAAATAAGACTATAACCAAACAGGTTAGGGGGGGGGGGGAGGGGGGGGGGAGGGGGGGGGGGGGGGGGGGTTTATAATATAAATATGTAGGAGGGGGGCGCGGGGGGGGTGGGGGGGGGGGGGGGAGATAACAAATCTTGCCCTACCACACGAACCATGTAAGATAGAAAGAGTTAATATATTTTTTTGTTAAATTTTACCAGCAGTTTTCCATTTGTTTGGGGGACAATTTACATTAGTTAAACTGCCTTGCTACAGCTGTCCCAGTTATTCCCATCATTAAATTTCCCAAGTTTTTTGCTTAGCCCCTACCGCCGGAATCTATCTGTAAGAGACGGGATCACGAACAGTAAACCAGGTTGCTCAACCAGTCTCCTTAAAATGAGAGACAACTGTCTCAATCGATTAACGGAAGTACAACGTGGATAGAAAACAGGCTCAAAATCCAATACAACGTGTTTACCAAAGGCATTTCTACATTCTTCGCTTCCGCTCTAATGGTTGTCTGGGCTCCTGCGTTCATGTGTGGGACATGTAGGCGGGAGGTCATTACTCTTTATAACGACATCCTTACGGTCAACGCTGTTACGGCCAGGAGATGGGAGATAACTGATTTTAAAATATAATTACTAAAACCTTCACTCCCTTGCTGGATGCGGCCTCTACATTTTTACCGCTTCACGATTTTGAGTAAAGTCCTTACGTAGTGAGTGAATAGCTGCGAAAACGTAAGAAATACAGGAGGTCCTTGATATACGTTGTAGTTATGTTCCTTAAAAGCGCGATTTATAACGAAACAACATATTTCGGACATCAATTTTCCATTGAACTAATGTATTATGTGAGAGATACGTTCCAGTGCAACTAAAAAAAACTTGAATTTATATTGAAGTGTAAAGGCTTATGAATAGGAAATACTTATTTATTGTACACTAAACTGTAATTCAGTATAAAATTCTGATTTACAGTACTGTATAGTATAAGTAACGGCTATATAGTTTTGTCAAATTTATTTGTTCTATTTCCCAAGCCCGGCTGAGTGGGCCTGTACCCACTCCTGAAAGAGCTGAAGGGGGCGTGGGTTGCATTGTGACCAAAAACCAAAAAGATAGTATCAAGGGATGGAACTTTGTCTCGGAGCGCATTATGATTTTTTTTTTTTTTTTTTTTTTTTTTTTTTTTTTTTTTTTTTTTTTCGTTCGCCCGCTAATACTCGAGGCGAAATCTCAGGTTATCATTTTATGTCTAACCTGACATTGATTTTACGTGAGTATCCCTTTATTTCTTGTACAGAGACAAATGTCCCTCGCCATTCAGGCAAATACTCGCCGATTTCGGAGGTACCCATTGCAGCTGGGTCGGCTCAGGAGCCGCCAGTCCCTGGTCGACGACACTCCTTCAAATGTCCTCGCCAGGTCTCGAGTTAATCCAGTCCAAATCCCGGTCGACGAAAAATCCTCAAATGCCGTCGGCCGGGTTTGATCCTGTATCACCCGGTCGCCAGAGCGGTGTTGTAACCACTACGCTAGCGCGGCTCCCTATTATGATTGTAAAACTAAAAGAAGGAGAAACAATAGTCAATCTGGTCATAGTGTATGGGCCAAATGAGGATGAGAGAGCAGAGGTCAAGGAGGAATTCTTCGAGCTGCTTCAAAGGACAGTGGGTGACTGCCTAGATGAAATTATCATGCTCGGAGATTTCAATGCCAGAGTTGGAAATGACCATGTTAGATGGGGTGGAGTTATCGGAAGATATGGAGAAGATACTCACAATGACAATGGAAAGCGACTCCTCAGATTCTGCAGTGAGCAGAATCTGATCATTACAAACACAAAGTTCCCCCATAAGCGCATACATGCATACACTAGATGTAAACCAACAAAGAATGAGAAGTCAATGATCGATTATGCCATTGTTAGGAGGAGCTCATTCAAATATGTCCGGGATGCTAGAGTCTGGAGGTGGCCAGAGATTGGAAGTGATCACTACCTGCTTACAATCAAAAGAACAACTGAAAGAGTTGCTCAGCCTAGGAACTGCCCAACATCACGCAAGAAACTAGGTAAACGAACGGGAGAAATGAGCATTAAGACCTACAAGCTGAGAGAGCCAGAAATTAAGACCAGATATCAGGGGCTTATTGCTGCAGCGGTGAGCAACACAGAAAAACAACCTGATGACTTGGAAACTCTCTGGCTTTAAATTCAAGGACATCATAAAGGCAGCTGCTGCAGAAGCATGTAGTGAGGTCCGACTTGGGAACAAGAGAAAGAGGGCACCTTGGTGGACAGAGGACGTCAAAGAGAAAATAAGAGAGAAGAAAATGGCATGGAAACAATACTTAGGAGCTAAAAACACAGCAGGAAAAACAGAGAAATATAGAGAACAAGTTGCTAGCAGCAAAACAGAAGTCCTGGGAAGAATTTGGAGAAAAGCTAGAAAAAGATGCGCAAGAAAACTAGAAATTGTTCTATAAGACCACAAAGAACACGAGGAAGGAAAAACAATGCCCTCTCAAATTTATAAAGGACAAGCAAGGCAAATTGCTTACTGTCCCAAAGGAAGTAATGGAAAGATGGAAAGAATATTTCTCAGAACTCCTGGATGGTGATTATGGTGAAGCATCAGAAATGATAACCACTAGCACAGAAGAGAAAACCAATGATGGTGAAGATGACATAAAGATGGAAGAACTGAAGGCAGCACTGGAGAAAATCAAGATGGGCAAAGCAGCAGGGCTTGATGGTATAACACCAGAAATGGTTAAGTACATGGGAGCATCAGGCGACCTATTACTCTTAAGGGTCCTACAGGCAGCGTGGAGAAAACAAGACCATACCAAAGGATTGGGAGATTGCCACCATAACACCAATTTTCAAAAAGGGTTACAATCGACAATGTGGAAACCATAGAGGCATATCCCTTCTCAGTGTCCCTGGTAAAATCTACTCTAGAATCCTAGAGCAGAGACTCCGACGCCTAGCTGAGCCACAATTGGATGAGGTCCAGTGCGGATTCCGAGCAAACCGAAGTACTCAAGACCTAATCTTCACACTCAGACAACTGAGTGAAAAGGCCCTTGAGTTTAAGAGTGAGATCCATCTTTGTTTCATAGATCTGGAAAAAGCGTTTGACAGGGTCCCCTGGAGCAAACTTTGGGACTGTTTGGCAAGGAAGAACATTCCAGCACCTCTGATTCATGCTATACAGAGCTTCTAGAAATCTTGCAGAAATTATGTGAGGATAGCAAACCATAAGTCAGAAGAGTTCAGGACCACCACTGGTGTAAGACATGGTGATATCCTGTCACCTTATCTTTTCATACTCCTCATGGACGATGTCATCAAGGCATGTAAGAAGAGAACAAGAAAGTATTCAGTGGGGTACTGGAAGATGAGACAGGTCTGTATTTCAGAGCTGGCATTTGCTGATGATGTTGCCTGATTGCTAAATCAGAGGCACATCTCCAATCCAACCTGCAAGTCTGGAAGGAAGAGCTGGAGAAGAGAGGGATGGTCATAAGCAGCTCTAAAACAAAATCCATGGTGATATCACGAGAAGAAAGAAGACATCAGATTAAGCTGGGAGAACAGGTCCTGGAGCAGGTCGACCACTTCAAATACCTCGGAGCTATTATAGACCGAAAGGGAGGCATCAAAAAAGAGTTGGCCACTCGAAAAGAAGCAGCTGGGAGACTTTTTCAAGCCATAAATCGAGGATTCCTCAGCAAGAGAGAGGTTGGTAAGAAAATGAAGATGGCTGTATACCGCTTCACATATGTCCCAGTCTTGACATATGGATGCGAGTCATGGGCAATGACTACAACCCACAAAAGCCAGATCCAAACCTCAGAAATGAGGTATCCGAGGAAGGTGGTTGAAAAAACAAGAAGAGACATGGTCCGCAACCAGACGATACGTCAAGGCCTAAAATCCCACCCCCTGCAGACCCAAGAAGAAGTCCCAACTAAGATGGTTTGGCCATATCTGCAGAATGGGAGAAGATCGGCTACCACGAAAAGCATGGGAAACAAAGAGCCAGGGATCCAGACCCACAGGATGACCCAGAGTCCGCTGGGAGGACAAAATTAGACAATCTTTGAAGGACCGAGGACTAGAATGGCACCAGGCCAGGAGGAAGACAGCCGATAGGATAGTCTGGCGCTCTCTCTTCCAAACCTCTACACCTCACGGTAGAAGGGGAACGACTAAGTAAGTAAGTAAGTATCTTACGTGAAAGACGGACAATTTTAAGGCACACAGTAATATTAGGTGAAAAATTTCCTTTTCCTTTCCGCTCCTTACATACTGTAGTTACAAAGCATGGAGCCACCCTACAACTGGTCTCCTTGCAGGAAGACTGCACCAAGCATTCATGTCCTCTTGTAGCAGTGGTATCTGTACTAATTTATCTTACATGATCAGTTTGCCAGAAGAGGAGGAGTGAAGGAATTAGTCTTATGTGGGTGTCGCGGATTGCCTCCCCTGCTTTGCAGTAGTGGTCCAACAGTGACCAAATCTCAAGAGTATATAATATTGGCTTCCGATGCATCTACCTGCGCACAAGATTACTCTTGGCAGAGATGTAGATAGAAGTTTAATGACACTTCTACCTTAAGGGAGCGTTCATAGGATATTTCCAGAAGTCACGAACAATGTTGCATTGGGCTGAACAATTGTTAACGCATAAATTTGATCCGTCGCCTTTTGTGAAGGATTTAAGCAATGGTTTAGCCCGTTCAAGACCCCAGTTGGTGTAATCCAAAGAATGCCCTCTTATAAGTAATGTCTCTCTCTCTCTCTTTCTCTCTCTCTCTCTCTCTCTATATATATATATATATATATATGTGTGTGTGTGTGTGTGTGTGTGTGTGTGTAATTATTAAATAGTCTTGCTCATACGTTTGCTTTCATTCTTCTAATGACTGAATAAACAATTATTTGTTTAGTTTAAAATAACATACAAGAAATTTAATAATCAGTTCAACAAGTTAAAATAAGGATTAAATGGGGGTGAAAGGTAAATTAAATTTTTCTTCACAGAGGTTGGATAGGGGCGCTATCAATGTCCGTGTTTTGCTGCTGCCTATGACAAAAAATCTTAACTTCAGATGAGTCCTGCAGCTGTGGTTCATCAATTCTGTGATGACGGAAGCCTTTTCCACACTCTTTTCCACTGTAGGCGGTTAAGGTGGATGCTTTTCCCTCACAATAGCCCTCTCAGAAGAATTAAATTTCCGAGCACACAGTGTAACTTAGGGAATATGATGAAAATTCATCAATATCCTTCTGGGTTTTAACTAGGAAATTGCGTCTGGAGTGCGTGAATAACGATTTGCCTGAATTACAATTAAAAAAAAGGTACATAAATCTCACAAGATAATATGTTACACCATAGGCACATGTGATGTAATCATCACTTATCACTACTCCCACCGGAGTCTCGGGTCGCTCTGCTGTCGGGTTTCCCGCACGACTAGTCAGAAACAATCACCAGCTCTTGCAGTAGTGGTTCCTGCATATACTATTTTCATATGTTTAGGTCGCCTGCCTTGTATATAACCCCTTAGCAAGAAACCTGTAGAATTTACATTAGTAAATGAATGGTTTACACTTAGCCCAAAATTTTGGGAATACACAATCTCATTGCACAGATTTAGACTGGACACAGCTCTGTATTAGAATCTTCGAAATCGCTTTGGTCTGGAAATTAGTGTTAATTCCTCTGACGGCGGGTGTTCTGTGAAATCTTGGCCTGGGAAAACTTTTGTTTAATTCCTCTATGACTTGGTCTGGGAAAGTAGAGTTAATTCCTCTGACGGCGGATGTTCTGTGAAATTACCTGGGCCTGGGAAAACTTTTGTTAAATTCCTCTATGACTTCTGATCAAATTCCTAGGATTCCAGTCTTGTTAATTAAAGTCCTGGCCCCTTTAAGTTTCCAGTCTTGTATTAAAATGCGGGTTTACTTGTGAATTCAAAAGTTGCCCAATACTCGATCCGTTACTTATAGTTGTGGAATTTCTAAGTCCAATGTCTCCTTTTCCTTTCTGACTGTTAGGAGTCGCTAATGTGACTTGTTTGCTGCAGTCTCTGTGTGATCTGTGTCTGTGCTTTCATCACACTATATTCTCAGTTCTTAGTGCAAATCACAGATTGCACTTCCGACTAGTGTGCCAATAAAATACATTGTATATTTCAGCTCCTCACAATGAACCAATCCAATCGAATCACGTTCAGCACTACGTGGGTAGGGGCGTTTTCAAATTCGAAAAATAGCCTTACGTGTTTCACAATATTAAATTTAATATCCACGCGTGACCTCTTACGGTGATATCATATCGTTGCGTAAGACATCCGGCTGCACCTATCTGCCTCTCACCATATTGTGACCATGTGTTCCTGGCGTAACGTCTACAAACCTTGAGTTTCCAGACAGATTATATGAGATAATTACATACAGGGATGGTCTAAGCGGAAACAAATTACGCATTACCACCTGTGTTTCGCTAGACGGATCTCTGCTAGATTAGCCACACAATATGGGGTTCTATTCATAGACCGTGCACAATGCAAGCTTGAATAAACAGGCACAGTTGCTTTGAAAAGATGGTCAGCCTGATAATACGTGATAAAATATTATCGCTGTCCGGGTCAATAAACCTGGCGTAACACAAACAGTCGAGGAAGTGTTAGAGACTTCACCCTACTGATCCAACGTAGAGAGTAAATAAGGGTGCATAAAATATGCCACATAATAGTGACAGGGGAGAGAAAAATAAGAAAATATCACTCGCACGGGAATGTAATGCAATCCTGCCGGAATGGACGTGAAATCGCACAACCGTATCGTCACAGTGGGAAAATACCAGGTCGGAGAGGAAGAGGAAGGCAGAGAAAGATGTATGTGGAAAGCTTAAACAACGAGGCAACAAACAACAGCATGGGCAACAACAACCTCATTAGACTATCAAAAGACAGAGAAGATTGGAGGGTCATGATCGCCAATGTCTGTTCCAGACCAGGCAACTGAAGAAGAAGCTCAGTTTGCCAGCCCCATGCACAACCTCATATAAGTCGTCTCTTATGAAATGTCTGATGGGACAGTAGAGACATATTCTGTCATTTCACCCTTATAGACCACTGTCAAGTACTTGAAACACCAAGAAGACCAAAGTATTGACAACAGACAAAGTAAAGACCAAACCAGAAATTGAAATTGATAACGAAGAACTGGAAAGTGTTAATGAATTCGAATACTTAGGATCAATCATCAACAGCTCTGGCGACTGTGCAGTAGAAATTAAAAGAAGACTTGCAATTGCTTCACATAAACTAATACAGATGAAAAACCTATGGCAAGGCACAAGCCAAGAAACAAAGTTACAACTGATCAGAGCATGTATATTCCCAGTAGCAACATACGGCTGCGAGACTTGGACACTCAATAAAACAGTTGCAAAAAAGGTTACATCATTCGAAATGAAATGCTACAGAAGGATGTTGAGAATACCCTGGACAGAAAAAAAGACCAACAGAGAAGTACTGCACTCACTAAACGTCTGGAACATTGGCTCCTAAATACCATCGCAATAAGGAAGCTGAAATTTTTCGGTCATATAAAAAGACATAATATTCTGGAAAAAACAGTGATGGAAGGCATGGTACCGGTACCTGGAAAAAGGGGAAGGGGTTGACCTAGACGACGGTGGACCCAGGACATCACAGAGAGTCTGAACTTGTCTTTGGCTGATGCAGGTCGACTTGCCCAGAATCGTGATGCGTTCAGAGCAGCTGTAATGGAGACAACGTTCTGGAAAGAATACGTCACATGATGATGATGAAGTACTTGAGGCTTGGTGAAAAGACTTTATAAATAAAGCAAAAATGTACCAAGCCTCCGTTTGCTCTTGCAGTGGTGGTTTCTGTGGCAATTAATGGCATTATGAGGTTGCCAGTGCCTTGCCCATCCTCGTATCAGGCGCCTTGTACAACATGTCGAGGATGCAGTACCCCTATTGTTTCACCGTCTCTTCAGAGACCCCCGGAAACTACACGGGCCTTGCTGATATAGATCTGAGATAAAGACAACTTGTGTAATATATGCATTTATGGCAAATTGCATCTCTTTCCTATTTAGCAGACATCAATCTTTTCTTGCTTTTGTGTGGCATTTCGTTCTTCCTTTATCATTATTCGCATCAGTCTTTGGTTCTGCCTGATCTCTGTCACAGACTGATCCCGAGGGCTTTGTTCGGCTGCAAGATAAAGCAGATGTGTGCACAATGAAATAAGCATGCTCCATATAATTAATGTCACAGCCTGACGCTATCTTTGACATCCACGCGCCGTTAGCCTCAAGCAGGCTTCTCCAACATTTGAGATCTAAGGATACGTTTTTATTTTACAGGAATATCTATATACATAAGAATATTTCGCGGAAACAAAAACAAGAAGTGCTGGAAAAACTTAGCGTAAGAGGATACGAGAGGAAGAGAACGATACAAAAAGTTTAAAATATTTTGGACATTTTCAGATATTATACTTTTCTGAGAACATAACAGGTGGGAAATATCAAGGCAAATATACAAGTGGTCGAAATAAGTAGAAGGAAACATCAATAAACTGCCAAAAACCATTCATGAGCACTTTCAAGTCAATAGTTAAGAAATGTTGAAGATTCACGAAAACCAACATTTGATGCGTCGGCGAAAACTACGTAGAAATGTATACTTTTGCGCTTGCAGGGGAGATTAACTGGTTGTTAAATAGAGAACAAAATGTTTTGGAAACTAATGAGTTAGATAAACCATTTTCCATTTGAAATTAATCCTTAAATGTATTGATAAACATTACTAATGCTTAATGGCTTCTAGTCCACCGCAGGCGTCGACATCCTTCTCTTCTTTCAGCAACAGATATCTTACATTTCATCTTCGTTCCCGTTAGCAATTACCGATGATTTTTTGTTTATCTTTCAGTTTAATCTCCATGTTATCTATACAATATATCAGCGATAGGCAACCCAAGATATAGTGAACCTACTTTAGAAACACTGAGCTCTCTAAAGATCTACCGTAAGATTCCTATTTTCGTGTTGGACTTGATTTTTGTTCCCCATATGTTTCCCAATGCAATGAAAGCTCCTCTTGCTTTTTGTATTCTTATTTTGATATCACTGTATGTCCCTCCAACTTTGTCTATATTACTTCCAAGATATGTGTAAGATTCTACACCCTTTAGTGATGTTTCTTCAAGTTCAACCTTGTTATTATTTCTTGCATTTATTCTCATAATCTTTGTCTTTTTCCTGTGTATTTTCAGGCCCACTTGTTGTGACCTCTCATCGAGAATTTTCATTTTCTCTTGCATCTGATTATGGTTATGGGACAGAAGAGCCAAGTCATTTGCAAAATCCAGATCATCAAGCTGTTTAGTCAGATTCCACTGGATTCCATTTCTGTTGTGTGATGTCGATGTTTTCATAACCCAATCTATTGCTAGTAAGAAAAGAAATGGAGACAAGAGGCATCCCTGTCTCACTCCCGTTCTAATCCTAAACGGTTCAGTAAGTTGTCCTTCATTAAGAACTCTGCATGTCATCTTCGTTGGTCTTCTTTATTAACTTTATGATCTTCATGGGAACTCCAAAATGCCTCATCAATTTCCAAAGTGATTCTCTGTCTACACTGTCAAATTCCTTTTCATAGTCCACGAATCCGATGTATAGTGGTGAATTCAATTCCAGACTTTGTTCAACTATTTTTCTCAATGTGGCTATCTGGTCTGTACAGGATCTGTTTTGTCGAAAACCTGCTTGTTCATCTCTCAGTTGCTTGTCTACGGACTCTTTTAATCTCTTGTCACATATGTAAATAGTCGCAGCAGTGATCGTCCACTTTTGCCCCCCCCCCCCCCCGCCCCCCCCCCCCCCCCCCCACCCCCCACCCCCCCTCCCCACTCCCCCCCCAGCCCCCCCCCCCCCCCCCCCACCCCCCCCCCCCCCCCCCCCCCCCCCCCCGCCCGCCCCCCCCCCCCCCCCCCCCCCCCCCAATCAAGTTTATATTTTGTTGCTACACGAACGCCTGATTCACTTAACACGTGAGCCGTTTGGCAATTAAACACGGTGGAACAAAGCTATTCGGCAAGGCGAAGATAATCAAAGACAAGCTAGAGATCGTCGGTCTGCAGAGGTGGCAGAATAACCTTATATTCAGGAATTGAACGGCAAATTTGCCCGGCCCTTGACGTAGGTGTGACCTTTCGCATTAGGAAGCGAAAATAACGGAATCTATTAATATATACCTTGTCTCTCCTATAGTCTTTATCAATTGCTCTCAGATTTTTCTGAATTCACTAGCTCGTTATCCTAGATCTCTCGTACAAGAGTGAATTATTAGATTTCGTGGAGTGTTTCATTTTTCTGTTGCGGTAATTTATATACTAGCCTTTAAGTGATTTGGTGTGTTTAAAGTTTTCATTTATATTTCACTGGGATTTTCTGTGTTAAATGAATAGTATAATTAAATAACTTATAGCAAATTTTTCCAGCTGTAAAGAAAATTTAATTACTTGCTATTTCACAGTAAAAGATGTTTTAAATTGACTAGTACATACATTAAATAACTGTCTACTGACGGTATATATTATTTACTTCTATCCATTTTTATGTAATTTTATAAATGACTAGTGTTCATATCATGCGTTAAAAACGATAGGATAAGCTAGACATTTGTGTTTTAAATCTAATTTATAACGGAATGGTGAAGAGGTCTTACCTTAACACGTGTTAGATCTATTATTGTTATTTTGGTTAAATGTTTATATTTCTTTCCTAAAATATAGGCTGGTCAAAACCTGCGAACTAGCGGTCTAACGGTCTTATGGCCATATGAACTTACGTTCTTAGAGTCTTATCATCTATAAGCATCCATATATTGATGAGCTTCTTGCTGTGGCCTGTGCGGTCCATTTTTCCTCATTTCATGAGAGAAACCAGAATAGAACCATTAAATTATAATATTAACTGGACCAGAACTATTACCAGATTCCATTTATATCAATCTCATCAGCCAGTTGTGTGGCAACATATATTGTCAGCAACATTTGTGTAACTTAACATAGCATCTCAGCAACCAGAGGCTAGACAACCCAGAATATATATGTATTATTCATCCTATGTCGGCGATCACCACGTATGAACCATACTCCAACCAATTGAAGGCAGAGATACCGTATTTTATCCAGGAAAAAATAAATCACCAACTCCATCGACTCATGTGCACTTTGCAGTCCGCAACTACGGCGAGTCTGGGGCTGGATTTGGCAAAACTTAATATGACACTGAGTAGTCCTATTACTAATTAGTGTTTATTTCCACAGAATGCCTGCGTCAACTATTGGGTAAGCGAATATGAATGTGGCCACAAGTATGAAGGATTGAATGAACTGTAAGAAAGTAACATAATTTTCTGTTGTTACCCATATCTTTCAAATCTTTTCTTTTGTTCTCATTAACCTGCGTATTTACGGGATAGATTAATTAGGAACTTGTTCTTTGTTTCTTTAATGACTATTCTTCTTCTTCTTCTTCGATCCTTAACCGCCGACCGTCAAAGCAGTCAGTGGCCATCACGCCTAGTGGCGTCTTGTAGGGCAACAACAAATTGATTCCACTTTGTACGGTCGGTGGCCATCCTTCGTACAGTGCTGTCACGTAGGGTTTATATTCATTAAATTTCCTACATCTTCTTCCTATTCTTTCACCCGAATTCTCTCTTTTATTATCTCTGTATTTCCTTTTTCCTGTATATTTTTCATCCATTCGTTTTGCGAATATTATTTTCATATAATTCGCAAACTTTACCTGTTTTCCTTTCTCTAAAACTGAGAATCGCACCTGGGTGGTATTGCGTACATGTCAGTCGCGCTGGTCGGACGATAGGCGTGAATTTACAGCATTCGCTAGACATGCGTCTGAGGGTCTCTGGCCTGGGGCGTGAAAATTCACCCGAGGGACATGGAAAGTAGACAGAGAGTCTGCATTTCAGTAAACGCATGAGGTTTTTCGTCAGGAAAAACCCGGCTTAGCGTGAAAATCCACTCCGCACTGCAGACGGTGGTCTGAGATTTGCAACTCATGCAAGCCCTCGGCCACTGATGGCTGTTACGTCACGCGATAAGCGGACGAAGGTGTTATACGGACAGGGGAGACTATTTCGCTTGGCGAAATAAGATTAGGATCCTGTGTCCGATTTTAAAGATATTGGCCAAGTTTGAAACTTTAATTTCATTCTCGCTCATAGACTCACAGTAGATAGGTTGCTCGTAAACAGAATAGCTGTTAGCGAAGATCTCAGTTTGTTTCGGCAATTTGTCGAACTTCTAGACTTCCAGAAATATTTTCAGCATTTTTATTCTTAAGTTGTGCGACTACCTGTAATTCTGTGGTTGAGGTAATTAATATGATAGATATATAGATTTTGTGAGTGTTAAAGTGTTTAATCGCTTAATTCATTTTAATCTATTTCTTTAGCGCAGAAGAGAAATGAAGTGGTAGGCTATTATATTTTCTAGGGAAGCATTCAGTGGAAAGCAGAATAAAATTAAAATTTCTAGCTTATAACGGCAATTGTAGCTATTTATGAATTTAATTTAACCGCTAATACTCAGTCGAGTGTATTTTTCTAAACTAACGTATAAACTCTAGAATCGAGCCTCATGAATGGTGACGGAATACGCACGTGTTCCTAATTCATGAGGATTGCTGATTTTTAAATATAACTTACGTCACGGGAAGTTTAAATGATAAGCAAAGCTCTCTGCTTGCAAGTTTAAATGTAAGTTATAACCAGTACAGATTCTGTTTATTATATTATATGTGTTATTTTTCCTCCACACAGTGAAAGTTTTGGGGTGACCCTAACTTTACCAGCACCTAGTAGTAGTTCCATACTTGTGAAGAAATAGACAGTCCTTATTTTGAACCACGTGGGTTTCTTAAGTACCACTGGTCTAACAGTGCATATGCAACCCGAGTTAGCCAGAAATACTATCTCCCAATAACGGGTTTTCAAAGACTGTAATGATAAATACTGGACCTTGGAGCCAGATCTTAATTTCTTCTAGAAAAAAACTCTACGTAATCTTTCTGCCTGGTGGCGCGAAATACTTCAAGTATTAACTAACATTTCCCGACTATATATATATATTTTTTTTTTGGACAAATCTGTGGTGTGACTAAAGTGAATCCTATACTGAGGGAAGGCACCGACCTGACATTCATCATTTCTAGAAACCTACGCTATTGACACTGTGCTCTGCTAACTCCCGCGCCTGGAATAATTGTTAGGTGACTTAATCAGACATTTGAACAAATTTGCACACCCAAGTAGTCGTTCCCGGAGACTCCGAGTTAAATACGTCTTTTGGAACTGGGGACTTCTTGGCAGAAGACTGCATTTTTTTGAGTCTGTGTGAAAATCTAAAATCAGTGTGTTCCAAGAGGCAGCGAGCAAAGTCGTGAGTACCTGTATGAGAGGCCATGGCGGAATGAATGAGTGTACGCTGGTTTGAGTGATATTTTCACTATTATATCTTTGACACCCTGTTGCTGTCCTATTTGTTTTTTTCAATCTGCATAATTTGTTGCTAAGGCTAGAGTTCTTGTGTTTTTGTCTTAGGTTAAATCAGATTTTTTTTTTTAAAACTCTGTGCATATAATTACGAGATAAAACAAAGAAAACTCTTAGACTCAAACCCTATGTATCTGTGACTCGGGCGCCATCATCTGTTCTCTTAACGGGGCCGGGCTAAACCTAGAGTTAACACTATAACGGGGCTATCATCCTTGCAACATTTCCTTGAATTTTTATGACTATGTGTATATGTATTTTCCTTGATGTACTTTCTTTGATGTTGTGAGCCGATTTTTTCCTGATATTAAATCGCTCTTGAACTTAATAATCGTGTTTGGTCAGCTCGTTCTAGATAATATATATATCATTGTTATAGTTTTCCCACGTCTGTGTGTTTACCTGTCGTCACGTGTATGTGCGTGCCTGTGAGTGATAGAAATATACGTAATATGTATATTGGTGTAGTCTGTCTGACGCTGTAACAACTGTTGTAGAAGATAGGTGAGAGAGAGAAGAATTCTTTTCGCTTTCAGAGACAGCCACTATATCAAAATCTATCATCTCACGTGTGTGGAAATTCTATTACCTTTCACTAACTCTCACTGAGTCTATCACCTATTCAAACCTATTCAGAAGGGACCAAACCTAGTCTTAATTCTCCTATCGAAAATCTACGACAAATGGTCGCTCGTTACCGGGAATTGAACCCAAAATCCTAAGGCGATACGACAAATGGGTTCTCGTCCGTAGGATTTTTTGAACTTAGAATAGGAAGACGAGTACGACAAATGTGGACTCGTCTATCTGGATTTTGAACTTAAGATTCTGTATTCTGATATAGAGTAAGAGTGTGATGTCTTGTGACTGTGTATCTTTTAAAAATAATTACCCCCTAGACTAGCGATCTGTTTACGGGCGTGCTGACCACACAAAATAATAAGTTTTTTTTTTTCCACAGCATCTTTGAATAATATACATTTTGGTTACAGGTTGATTTTGTCGGGATATATGTTAACTGCTGATTGTAATACTAAATGCTGGTAAAGTGGTGAGTGTATAACATTCACTGGGTACTGAGGCAGAACGGCGTTTGAACTAAGTTAAGGAGTGTGTTTCGGACTTTTTGTCCAGATTAATTCCCTCCCTTACCCGATCTGACTTCAGGGGCGAACTTATAGTGGATTTTTAAAAATTAAGGGATTATTTTTCTCTTTAATTTTTGCAATATTCTTTTGCTTTTCCACTGTAGCAACTTATTTTTCTAATCTTAACTACCATTTAGTTGGCGTAGTCGTGTTTTGCATTAAGTGCTTTATTGCCGATAATAGCAGCGATAGTTAGATTTTATTTTGGAGGAGGTATCCCAGGGTTAAATATATCATCTTTTGATTTTTTTTGGTAATTTTTTTTCTCGTAAGTGGTAGGAACCAGTGTATCCTTTTTCCTATTTTCTTTCTCCACTAGTCTCAGTCACTGACATAATATGGCCGAGAGGGCAAAGCTTAGACAACTCCTCAGGGACGAAGCGAGAGAGGAGGGACTGGAAGGAGAGGAAGCGAAAGCTTTTGTCAGAGACGAACTTGAGAGATATGATGCGGAGAGGAAAGCAGCTGAAGCTAAAGAGGAAAAAGAAGAACTCAAGAGGAAAGAAGCAGAAGCTAGAGAGAGGGAAAGGGAAGACCGTCTTTTACAGCAGAAGAAGAGGGACGAGGAAATGGAAATTCGCAGGATGCAGCATGACGAAAGAGAGAAAGAGAAGGAGAGACAGCATGAGGAAAAAGAGAAGGAGAGACAGCATGAGGAAAGAGAGAAGGAGAGACAACATGAGTTGGCTCTTAAAGCTCTAGAACTTCAAAGTCGTGGCGCTGCCTCTACCTCCACCAATGGAGAGTCTTCTCCTCATTCTTCCTTAACTGATCCTTCAAACAGTCAATCTCTTCACCTCACTGCTATGTCTTTTCCGCTAGAATCTTTCCCTTGTCCAAATGAGAAGATTGACACTTGGCTAGAAAAATTTGAAAAAATTGCAACTCTGTACGGTTTAGAGAGGTCGCGTTGGAACATGAAGCTTTCCCAGGCTTTGAAAAGTTCTGCGTATGATGTTTACGCCAAACTGGAAAGCAGCCAACAAGACAACTATGATCTGTTGAAGAAAGCGTTATTGGAGCGCTTTGAAATGAACGCTCGAAAATTTTTGCAACTGTTTCGCAACAGCCGGAAAGAGAATTCTGAAACTTTTCAGCAGTTCTCGTCTCGTTTGAAGGGTTATCTGACAAAGTGCCTAGAGCTCTCGCAGCTCCCCTCTACCTATGAAGGTCTGGAGGAATTTGTTTTAACAGAACAAATAAAGAACACATTGTCTGCTGATACCCGGAGATTTGTAGCTGAGCAGGGGGCAGAAAAACTTGAAGACATTTTGGAAAAGTCTGAGCGTTATCAAAATGCGCTGGCTGAACTACCGGCCACAAAGCGGAAACCGACAGAGGAGCATTTTCGAAAACATAACCTAGAGCAATCTTCTCAGGCTTCTAACCAAAATAACCACAGAGAAACTGGACCTCAAAACCCCCCTCCTGAAAAATCCAAGTTCTACAAAAACAAGTACACCAACCACCCCAAACAGCCTGATCAACCCGACCGCCCTACATGGCAGCGCAGCCAGAAAGGACAAGGTGGCAAAGGGAGAACCCCTGAGCACGGGACATATGATCAGACCGAGCACACCGAGCCAAAACGCATCGGATGCTTATTGACAGTCTCGCAAGGCGGAATTATTGACAGTGATTCCCAACCTGTTGGGGATAGACCCTCAACGCGAGGTACTGTTACTTTGAACGGTTCTCAAACTTCTTGCTTATTTGACACGGGGCTTTCTTATGATTGCATTGTTGCCAGAAACCTGGTTAAACCCGGTCAAGAGACAGGAGAGACCGTCAAACTTTGTGGAGTATCTAAGAGTGATGCACCTACAGCGCTTCCCATCGCACTGGTGGAGATACACTCTGACTTTGTCAGAGGCGTCATCAAAGCGGCTGTTATGGATGATCCCATCTACCCAGTCATACTTGGTGGTAGATACGTGTCTATTGGGAAACCGGAAGAGCCGATTGTGGCAGCGGTAACTACAAGAGGGCAAACCAAGAAGGAACAGGAGCCTGCGCCAAATGTGTTACCAAGGGAACTTAAAGAAGCGCAACAAAAGGATCCTACCTTGGCACCCTGCTTTAGGAAACTGCCCATGGCTAAGGAACCCACACAGCACGGGGACATTTTTTCTAAGGATGGCGTACTTTATCGGAGAACGGGCAAGCCTGACCAAGGTTAAAACCAGCTCCTAGTACCGAAACAGTACAGAAGCCAAATCCTAGAAATGGGGCACTCTCTTCCCTTCAGCGGACATATGGGACAGAACGCCACAAACCAACGGATAACCACTCATTATTGGTGGCCAGGAGTGAATACTGATATTATCAGGTACGTCAAATCCTGTGCCCAGTGCCAACGTGTACCACCCAAGCAACGGACACCCCCAGTCCACATGGGTGAAATGCTAATAATGGGAACACCATTCGAACGGGTAGTGATCGACATTTTAGGGCCTTTCGAAAGGACTAAAAGAAGGAACAGGTTTATCCTGACCTTAGTCGATACATGCACTTTATGGGCAGAAGCTATCCCGCTAACATGCGCAGATGCCAAGCATGTCGCAGAAGCCCTCGTGCAGATTTTCACTCGGTTGGGATTCCCTCAGCAAGTGTTGACGGATAATGGATCTCCATACCGAAACCTGTTGATGGATGAGATCGTTAAGATCTTGAGGACCCAGCACATCCACACTAAGCCATATACTCCGGCCGGAAATGGGCTCGTGGAACGTGCTAATGGAAACCTCACCATGATGCTAATTAAGCTGGCACAAGTGAAACCTGAAGATTGGGATCTCTGTATTCCTGCAGCATTATTTGGCTACAGAGAATCTCCTCATACTTCCACAGGATTTCCGCCAGCTACACTCTTATTCGGCAGACCCATTAAGGGCCCGCTTGAAGCCTTACTTCAGTCTCTGACAGACGAGAAGGCTGATGAGACAGTTGTCTCAGCCAGCAAATATGTGTCGGTTTTAAAGGAACGGTTGTTGCTCCCTACCGAGAACAACCAACTGAAGATCGGATGGCAAGGGCCGTTTACCGTCCTGAAAAAGATTTCTAAGGCTAACTACCAGATCTCTATTGAAGGAAAGGAGAAGGTTTTCCATTTAAATCTCTTAAAGAGATACTTGGAAAAACCAGTGCCAACCTCCGACCATCTCCTGACGATCGCCAAAACTGACGAAGATGACGATAGTGGCAGGGATATTCCACCGCTATCACAGGAAATCTTTCAAAAATGTCAGAAGCGGCGACGCTCTTTCAAGCGCGCATATGAGACATTCCAGGGGAAGGAAACTTTGAGGAGTGGACTTGAGTAGGAATTGGACAGAGATGGAGGGGGAAGAGGAGAGGGAAGAAGACAGACACCCCGAAGCTACGGTTATAGGAAATTAAACTCCATAACGTAGACATGGAGTGCTTCCATATCTTAAAGGGGGGAGGCTCTGTCACGTAGGGTTTATATTCATTTAATTTCCTACATCTTCTTCCTATTCTTTCACCCGAATTCTCTCTTTTATTATCTCTGTATTTCCTTTTTCCTGTATATTTTTCATCCATTCGTTTTGCGAATATTATTTTCATATAATTCGCAAACTTTACCTGTTTTCCTTTCTCTAAAACTGAGAATCGCACCTGGGTGGTATTGCGTACATGTCAGTCGCGCTGGTCGGACGATAGGCGTGAATTTACAGCATTCGCTAGACATTCGTCTGAGGGTCTCTGGCCTGGGGCGTGAAAATTCACCCGAGGGACATGGAAAGTAGACAGAGAGTCTGCATTTCAGTAAACGCATGAGGTTTTTCGTCAGGAAAAACCCGGCTTAGCGTGAAAATCCACTCCGCACTGCAGACGGTGGTCTGAGATTTGCAACTCATGCAAGCCCTCGGCCACTGATGGCTGTTACGTCACGCGATAAGCGGACGAAGGTGTTATACGGACAGGGGAGACTATTTCGCTTGGCGAAATAAGATTAGGATCCTGTGTCCGATTTTAAAGATATTGGCCAAGTTTGAAACTTTAATTTCATTCTCGCTCATAGACTCACAGTAGATAGGTTGCTCGTAAACAGAATAGCTGTTAGCGAAGATCTCAGTTTGTTTCGGCAATTTGTCGAACTTCTAGACTTCCAGAAATATTTTCAGCATTTTTATTCTTAAGTTGTGCGACTACCTGTAATTCTGTGGTTGAGGTAATTAA
The DNA here is from genome assembly GCA_024509875.1 of Oreohelix idahoensis. Taxonomy (NCBI): domain Eukaryota; kingdom Metazoa; phylum Mollusca; class Gastropoda; order Stylommatophora; family Oreohelicidae; genus Oreohelix; species Oreohelix idahoensis. Next base: position 1,337 of record JAMPIV010003089.1, on the reverse strand, counting down.
TATGATAGATATATAGATTTTGTGAGTGTTAAAGTGTTTAATCGCTTAATTCATTTTAATCTATTTCTTTAGCGCAGAAGAGAAATAAAGTGGTAGGCTATTATATTTTCTAGGGAAGCATTCAGTGGAAAGCAGAATAAAATTAAAATTTCTAGCTTATAACGGCAATTGTAGCTATTTATGAATTTAATTTAACCGCTAATACTCAGTCGAGTGTATTTTTCTAAACTAACGTATAAACTCTAGAATCGAGCCTCATGAATGGTGACGGAATACGCACGTGTTCCTAATTCATGAGGATTGCTGATTTTTAAATATAACTTACGTCACGGGAAGTTTAAATGATAAGCAAAGCTCTCTGCTTGCAAGTTTAAATGTAAGTTATAACCAGTACAGATTCTGTTTATTATATTATATGTGTTATTTTTCCTCCACACAGTGAAAGTTTTGGGGTGACCCTAACTTTACCAGCACCTAGTAGTAGTTTCCATACTTGTGAAGAAATAGACAGTCCTTATTTTGAACCACGTGGGTTTCTTAAGTACCACTGGTCTAACAGTGCATATGCAACCCGAGTTAGCCAGAAATACTATATCCCAATAACGGGTTTTCAAAGACTGTAATGATAAATACTGGACCTTGGAGCCAGATCTTAATTTCTTCTAGAAAAAAACTCTACGTAATCTTTCTGCCTGGTGGCGCGAAATACTTCTAGTATTAACTAACATTTCCCGACTATATATATATATTTTTTGTGGACAAATCTGTGGTGTGACTAAAGTGAATCCTATACTGAGGGAAGGCACCGACCTGACATTCATCATTTCTAGAAACCTACGCTATTGACACTGTGCTCTGCTAACTCCCGCGCCTGGAATAATTGTTAGGTGACTTAATCAGACATTTGAACAAATTTGCACACCCAAGTAGTCGTTCCCGGAGACTCCGAGTTAAATACGTCTTTTGGAACTGGGGACTTCTTGGCAGAAGACTGCATTTTTTGAGTCTGTGTGAAAATCTAAAATCAGTGTGTTCCAAGAGGCAGCGAGCAAAGTCGTGAGTACCTGTATGAGAGGCCACAAAGAAAACTCTTAGACTCAAACCCTATGTATCTGTGACTCGGGCGCCATCATCTGTTCTCTTAACGGGGCCGGGCTAAACCTAGAGTTAACACTATAACGGGGCTATCATCCTTGCAACATTTCCTTGAATTTTTATGACTATGTGTATATGTATTTTCCTTGATGTACTTTCTTTGATGTTGTGAGCCGATTTTTTTTCTGATATTAAAATCGCTCTTGAACTTAATAATCGTGTTTGGTCAGCTCGTTCTAAGA